>APFE031219895.1:123064-182484 GCA_000404065.3 Pinus taeda
TATGGGGCACAGTAATAACAATATGGGGGCAATAGGGGCACAACAATATTAATAAGGGGTATAACTATAATAGTAATGGGGTAATCACTAGTATTATAGGGACCCAACACTTTGGGTCCCATGCCTTGCCACTCGTTCCCTCAGGCTAGTCCAAGTATGACTCGCACCCTACATTCTGGCCGCAACCTGTTGACTAGTCGTCACACAAGAGATCAAAATATGGATCGATGGCGATAGGTCGACATGAAGCCGCAAACCAAGGCCGAAACGGTCGCTCAACAAGCTGTTATAAATTACCATAACACCATCCCCCAGGAGATCCAGGAGCACATAAGTCACCTCAAGGATCAAGTCACAAAAGTCAATAGACATAACAACACAAAGGAGGTGGACGTGAAATTCAGGTGGATCCCAAACACGGGTCTCGCCAGTGCACGAGAAAACCTCTTCAATCGAGCCATTAAACTCTTCTAGAACATAAAGACCATCGTGGGTCTGGCCATTCAAGAGAACATCTAGGCCAAACAGACTATGGAGGAAAAGTTGGATATGTTGAATGATAAATTTATTGTCTATGCGGAAACAATTCACCGCAAGAAGTTTGTCACAAAGGATTCACCACACTACAAACCCCTTAATTATCGGAGATGACACACTTAATTGCACTTCAATTAACTAGGACTAACTCCACTTGCATAAGATAGTTAACTAATGAACGCATGGCAAGTTAACTCATACTATCTCCATTTGCATGAGATACTTAACTAATGACTTTATGGCCAGTTAACTAGGACTAGGTGTCAGTTTTCTTTAGTGCATGTTCACATCTCTCTAGACTTACTACTAGACTCACTACTATATTAGTTCACCATGTAGAATATATTTCATGGAATTGTATTCTCTCATAATTTTCTTTTATGTGCATAAATAGAATTCATTATTTATTTTCCCTATCAATTTTTCTTCTTCTTTCCTTATAAGTTTTGTTCATTGTTTTCTAGCTAGATTCGACCTGTGCA
Source organism: Pinus taeda (assembly GCA_000404065.3). Lineage (NCBI taxonomy): Eukaryota > Viridiplantae > Streptophyta > Pinopsida > Pinales > Pinaceae > Pinus > Pinus taeda. The sequence goes on from APFE031219895.1 coordinate 124,084, forward strand.
GGTTTAGCTACAATTTCACATGGTGTTGGAGCCCACAAGAACTAGGAAGAAGGAACATAAACAATCTATTTGTAGGTACTGAAGATTGGAGCTATTTTGGAAAGAATAGAGTTTCCACCTTCCACAATTCTCATGCCATATAACTATTTTAAATGAGAGCCAAAGATTCTACTTCAACTCAGAAGTAGAGGCTTGTATTGGATAGCCATGGCAACATAGAGTGAACCGAATTGAAAAATTGAAAAATTCAAATATTTCAACCGCATGGACAAGGCCTTTGGTCTCCTATGCTTATCAATTTCTCCAAAATTATTGTTTCATGTTAAAGCATGCATGACTCCAAATCAAGTTTGGAGCACTTTGGAGACACTCTTTGGGAAGCAAGAAGAGTTGTGGGGTCACCTCCTTGAAAATAAGCTCCACTTATTAGATCAAAGTAGTTTCAAAAATATTCAAAATTTCTTCATAAGGTTCAAAGCCTTATTACTCTAGTTGAAAGAATACAGAATAGAAAAATCCAAGCAAGAAAGCTAATTAATTATTGCCATATTATGAAAATTGGGTCAAGTATGCTATATTTGTCTCCACTTTTCACACAGTCGGACTTGCCACAGGCGCAACCTAGAAGATGCCTACACTAGGTACTTTTATTGAGTCACTAATACATGAGCAAGATAAGCTCATAAAGATTGGGCACATTGAAAAACTATGAATCCCATGCACTCATTCTGCATGAAAATGGTAAGGTCGGCTTGAAATTCAATCAGCGATCCAAATGCGAAGTAAAGTAAAAATAACCAGATCCAAGAAAGGGAGGCAAACTCAAACCTATAGAGCTCGAAGGAAAAGGAAATCACTGCCTAGTAGTTTTTTTTTTTAGTATTGTATTTTGAGGGGGGGTTTGTTCCCATTTGGTTTTCCTTCTTTCCTCTTCTTGCAGTTGTTCTATGTTACTTAGATGCATTGTAAAATGGGTAACCTTACATGGCTTCTTGCCGAGACCCATTCATTTTGTTCTCTCTAGTATTGCTTCAAGGGGGGTCTTGGAGATAACATACACTTAATTGCACTTCAGTTAACTAAGACTATATCCACTTGAATGAGATAGTTAATTGATCACTGCATGACCAGTGAACTCAAAGTATCTCCACTTGCATGAGATAGTTAATTGAAGATTTCATGGCCAATTAACTAGGACTAAGTGTCAGTTTTCTTTAGTGCATGTTCACATCTCTCTAGATCACTACTAGAATCACTACTATATTTGTTCAGCCATGTAGAATATATTTCATGGAATTGTATTCTCTCGTAATTTTCTTTTCTATGCATGAATAGAATTCATTAATTCTTTTCTCTATAATTTTTTTTTCTTCTTTCCTTGCAAATTTTGTTCATTGTTTTTTAGATAGATATATTTTGCGCAGGTTCAGCTACAATTTCACAATAATAAATTACAACACAAGTCAAGATTAACCAACATAATTCCAACGCTAGTAAATTTACAAGTTAATGCATTATGTTAAAAAGGATTGCAGTCTTAAATGGAAAAGCAACAAATATAATACATGAGTAAATAGAAGGCCCGCCATAATTTCTATAATTTAGTTGTGACAATCCAATTAAAGAAGACAATATATTATATACTATAAGGCAATATAATGGAGGTACTTTTGCAAAAGGTCAATTGGAAGAAAACGCAAAGCTTCAACATGATTCCTTAGAATACGAATAGCATTCCTCCCATCAAACCCAACAGGCCCAAAGGGTAGATGCATATACTTTCCAAAGATGAAATTTATTCATTCATTGCAATAGCACATCGTCTATTTACAAGGATTTAAGATTACATGATATTATAAAAATCCAAGTTACTATAGCTCAATGATAGCATCCCTGCCATTGCCTACCAACAAGAATGGAACATAGGAATGCACTAGATTCTTTTATCAACTTTATATGGTTCCCAAATGGACATACCCATCAAATAACCGCACATAAAATGGAATATTCAAGGTTTTTTCCCTGGTAGTTAAGAAGCCTGTTCTTGAAATAAAAGAAAATTAGCCTAGCAGTAAGATTGAAATCACTTCAAGCTGAAACCTGAATAACATGATATAGTTATTGGATATGACGTTTCCATTTGTATCTCATCCTTTTCTGTACATCGATAGTCTATAAAAGGCATACACTGAAACCCACCAACTTTAAATTATATTACAATTCATATCTTTAAAAGATCTTTTGTTTGCCTCATATTATCAAAACGAACACAACAAAGAAGACAATAAATCTACGAAAGAAATGTAACTAGGCTAGGTCTTCACAAATGTAATTTTGACATTTGTACTTATTCAAGAAAAGAGAATTATTTTTGTATTATTTGTCAAAGACTTTCTTGCTCATTGAAAATAGGTCAAGCACATTTTGAAGTGCTTCTAAAGAGTCAAAATCAAAATGTAATTATGATAAGACCCTTTGAGGGCATGTCACATCATGTATGACATCACTCAACGTCAAGGGAACACCTCCAAGCATGGTCAAATCCTCTCCTAGCTTCAGCGTGATCTCCAGGCAGCAAATAATTATTAAAAGTGAATTAAAGAACAAACTGTAAGTCAGCCTAAAGACAGCCAGTCAAGTCGGCTTAATTGGAGGGACAGTCCTCTATTTATAGAGGCTGTCAACTCCAAAAAGCAGCTCTGAAATCCGCAAGCAAGGAGGAGACAAGTAGGACGAAGAAAAGACAAGAAAAGGGGTCTGTTAGGGCAGTGAAGAAAGAAGGAAGAACAGCGAAGGTGCAGGGCTGTTTTCTAGGGTATGTACAGCCACACGTGCGAAGGGATGAGGGACAGTCTGTGGCTACATCAACAGTAATATTACAGCAGTATATTCCTTACTGTTTTGGGTGCAAACTAGGCTTACAAGGCCTCTCTCTCCAGCAAACAAGGAAGGAATAGACAGCGAGGTCAAGAGGACTGCTCCTAGGGTTTCTGTCCACACATGTGAAGTTTTCAGAAGTCAACTTATGCAGATTTGACCATAGTTGAGGGCAGCACACTTAAAGGTCTCATTTGGATATGCATCCAGGTCTACAAGGTATCCAAAGAAAGGGGAAGAAGGTACTCTCTATAACAAAGCAAAGAAGCCCTAATGTCCTAGGGTTTCCTAACCTAGACAAGCAGCTGAAGAAGGAAGAAGTGTGAAGAAGCCAAGTGCCGGAAGTGACAGTGCAGAAGGAGGAGGGATTTGACTTATGCTTGGAGGGTATCCTAGTCAAGGGTCTAGGGTTTGGCAGTTGTTCAAATAAGAAGCTTCAATAAGAGAAATCTTACAAAGGGTTTTCCTCTCAAGAGTGGAGAGGGTTTGCCCCTCGCAGAGAGCCAAATTTTGTGTTCATGTTATTTTGTTTTGGCAGCAGTTCAATGAAGCACATACTTATGCACTAATAAGAAGAAGAAGAAGTATAAGCTATCTAGAAAAAGTAAAAAGACTTCACAAATTGTTATCAATCACGGAGAATCATCACAACACAAGTCCTAGATTCTCTAACAAGAAATTTGACTATAGAGATGTGTTTAGGCTTGAAATCTTAGAACTAATTCCATCTACATTACTGGAAATGAGAAAAGGGAAATGAAAAAGAAATCTGCAAGAGAATAAAAAACGAAGACCAGTTGAGGGTAACAAAAGTCCCCCACTGGCACTGTGCATATCTTGCACATAAGAGATACTTGATTCAATCCAAATCCATTCAAGACTCCAGTGATCCACCATATGTAATCCATGAACACAATAAATCAAATTACAGTCACACCTGCATTTTATGGTTGTTGTTTGAAAATACTTCCATGTTTAAGAGAAGCACCCAAGAAATGGTGTTTCCATAACATTTCCGTTTCTTGATTATTTCTTAGAAAATCTTTACCCTGCCATACCATTTCTGAACACAGAATTCCAGAATAAATTAACTATCGACAGAACATGTAATCAACCACTCAAATTTCTATCAATGCCATAACACAAACCAGAAAAAGCCACTATAGTCTATCATATGGTACTTTCCCCAACAGGACTGATTTTGAGAAACGACAGGAGCACAGAAGTTTTCTGTCAAATCAAGAAGAAATCTAGATATTTCATCTTTCATGCACATGTACATGTCAATATTAGTTTCAGAAATCATTTGCAGATATCATATGCACAATCAAGAAAAGCACACTATTTAAGATGGTCTATCTCCCATAGTATGCTAAAAGTATGAGTGCTCTGTAGCTGAAAAATGTATGCACTGTGAAACTATGATGTTTCATTGCAGTGTGCAATTTTCTGGCACTTGGCACCTAAGCCAATGTAAACACCATATTTTAAAGTTCAATTCTGTTTTTCGATGGAAAAGAAAATTTAGGACAAAGGGTGTGGGAGTATGAACTGAAGGGATAACTGTCCAAATAAACCAAGCTAGTTCCCATAAGAAAGCCCTGCTGAACAACTTAAAGAAAATTATTTCCATGATATGGATTTTTAATTTCTTTAGAAAAATAATGGCTAATACAAACTTATGTGGCTATACCCTGAATGACCAAGGATATTTGCAAATTGCAAAACAAATACAAGGATAGCTGATCAGGATAGCTGTGTTTGTTGAGTATTTGGAGCATTCATATGTGTGATTCCAGACTCCCCTACCTTGGCTTCAGAAGGTTTTAATCTTGAAAACGGTTTTCTCAAAAACCGCCATTTTTGAGGCTTGTTCAACCCTAGAAGCTTCTGCTGCTGCTTACGGAATGTTCTGTTTGCATGCCATTTCCCACCTCGCCATCCAAGCCCATACCTGTCATGACACACCTTATAGTTTAGCTTCATTGCATTATATCTGACTGGCCAGGAGGAGAACAAAAAAGAAAATGCTATTGGAATGAGTAATCTTGAATATAGAAATCTTATAAGTTAGCAAAATAGCAACCAAGTTGAAAGTGTCCCTTGCAAAGCAATAACACAGAAAGAGCATGAAAACTCCGAGCAAGGAAATAGTCTATATATCATGGTCAAGACTATCTAGTACTTGGATGGTGCACAACAGGATGTGACCATTTCTTAATTTTACCTATTCTTGTAAAATCAGAGTATGAATATATCCAAGTTATCATGTCTGGAACCAATCAAGGGTCAGAACCAGAATAGCACTGGAACCAGAAATGTAATCCAGTTTGTGAACTAGTCTACTAAAAGATACATAAAATATACAAAGTTTCGTTTATAAAAAGTTTGCCTGTTCTAGGGTTTGGGAGGAGGGCAGGGGGGGTTTTACTTGTTTTTTCCCTTATGTCCCAAACCGTCACTGGTCCCACCAATCTGATTTGCTTGTAACTTGTAACCAGTCTGAACCGGCCACTGGTTCAAAGGCCGAAGGGTACAGACCAGTTCAGAATGGATGGTCCTGATAACACTGGAATATATATACCCCATATTATGTCCAATTTGTCTGAGTCAAATTTTCATATTTTCCTTATGCTGAGTTCATAGTTTCTATCTCGCAAAATTATTTCAAAAGGGTTTCATTCTTGGTCAGATGAATAGAATAGCTACAATAAAATAATAAGCAAACTGGATCAGCTATTTCATTGGTACCTCTGTAACCCAGGAAGGGTCAGTATGCCGAGGAAATTCTGGATATGAGCAGGTGTGGAAATAACTCCATAAAGTTCAATAAATGATTAGAAAGAAAACAAGAACACTTGCTTTTTTAAACCATGCATTTGATGTGAAGGTCGTAAGATCCAGCTATAAAGTTTACTTCAAAATCATGTTAGGCTCGGTTTAAGAGGTATGTCCGCCTTGTATTTGGATTGATATTCTGAAATGTGAGTATAGGAATCTTGCCAAATCTAGAGTTTAAGCAAATATAAAATGTCCTTACTGATCAAAGTTTCAAACTATGCACTATTCACTTCAAACCCAGTAATCCCCCAAAAATTGGAAAACTCAAAAGTGCTACAGAAAGATTGCTTTTTCTAAGGGCTGATCCAAAACCTGATTACATTTTAATGTCCCCACAATACAAAAAACAGTACTCCGAAAGTAGAATAGAATAGATAGACGAAAAATATCTGCTGACAAGGAAAAATTGGGAAAAAATTTGGTATACACTAGGTAGGTTGTAACATATTGTTCTACCAAGTACAATACATATTCCAAACAAGTGAAACTTTATTTACAGGAATACAGACACAATCATTTGCACCGATTAAATCCCCTGTAGGCTGTTTGAAAGGAAATGTGTGAAGGTAAACTTCCTATGCTAGCAGGAAATTCAATTCTTGAAATTAATATTGGAATGATGTCCTCATTACAAATAAAACACAGAGAAATACCCAATAATTAGAGAGGTTCCCACGGTAGCAACACATGTTGGGTAGCTAACATTTCCTGTATTGACAATTTTCTTGAGTTCCTCCTCTTCGACATGATGAACCTTTGTCATCTGCAAACAATAATGTATATCAAAATCGAATATTGAATATAGTCTAAGTAGAAAACAATTAATATTAACTATATTAGTATATACAATGTTCACACAGGGGCATAGAAAGGAGTAAAATACAGAAAGAAACTCTTGCACAAGTTAATCCACCAGCCAAATCAACCAAGATTTTTAATATCACATAACAACTTCTCATAGAAATCAAAGAAAGAGCAGACCATAATTTGCCTGCACAAAGCATACAAATTAAGATGGCAAATCTAACTCACCTGCATGAAGCATGTTCCTACAGAAAATGAGACAAAACATATATTATTAATTCAATCCAGAGCTACATATTTTGGGATCTCAATAAAACCTGGCGTACAATGTAAATGGATTTTGTTTAAAAACCAGCCATCGTGTCTTCTAGCATAGAGAATACATCATTAAGAACCCACATACTGTAATTACTGTTCAATAATACTAGTATATGATATAAAAATTTAGGGTTCTAAGGGCACTTACATGAACATCCCAACAAATAACAAAAAACTCACCGAGTGTTGTATATTCAAAATCAGTATATACACCCACGGGGCGTAGTGCAAACAGTGACAGGGTGTTCTGTTAAGGCACTTCGTGGTGTAAAGGTTGCCGGTTCAAAACTCCGTGGGCAAAAAACCAGCCATGCTAAGGGCTGGTGTGGCCCAGGCCCGATGCAATCCCCAGGTGATTTTACGGCTTAGATGCCCCTGGGTCGCGGCTACTCAAGCCACAGGTTAGTCTCTCAGTCATCTCAAGACTCACATAAACTAGCAAACAAAAAATCAGTGTATGCATATCATTTTCAAAACAATGCCAACAAATATGGTAAAGTGCCATTATTCTTGCTATATCTGAAAGATAATATGAATTTGTCAAAAAATATATTTTATTTTAAAAGAATGGTGTATAAAGATTAAATCACATTAAAACAGGCTGTTCCAATGTCCCATAAAGACATTAATAGCAGACACCAGATAAGTCTGTTTTCTTCTAAGATTTAGAATTATTGAAGTATGCTCCCATACAAAAGCAGATATACAAGGAAAGGTTTGCAGCCCAATTAGCAAGAACTTGAAGGAGATTTTGGAAAGAACAATGCAGAAAAGGACTACAAGCTTAATTAGAGTTGCAGATCAACATGACTATAAATAAGTATTTTCTGTTGTGGACTTTCTTCAAACATTGCTGGACCACAGAATGTCCTTCCATGAATGAAATTCCATACCTTTTTTCAGATACATGTTTTATCTCTATAAAAAATGTGCATTTTAAATGAAATTTATTTCTTTTATGTTTCTAATTAGACATATAAAATTTCTATAGCCATCAATCATTAGTTTTTGACTGTACGCGACAGGGCTTCTGTCAAGCACCAAAGGTTTAGTACAAACACTACAGTTACCTTCCAGTTTCCAGTAATTATATCACACCAAATTAATAAATCAGAGTACAGACTTCAGCAAATCTGAAAGTTTCTTGTGCAGAAAGAGCTTGTGTTGATGAAACCCTCATCCCTTTTGTAATGAACAAGGTTTGTATACTCAAGACTACTCAGAATATCTGGAATATGTAAATATCCATTTATAATTTTATAGGACAAGTAATGTACTTATATAAGAATGTTTGAATGTACAAGTGATATGATATGTTGGTTACAAATGAGGACCCTGTTTATATACCTAAGCAGGTGCCCTTTCATGAAGAATCGCCCTTTTATAACTAATTATACTTTGTTAATTATTATTTATGTTATTTTATATATAATTATGTTCATAACATTGCCTTCCCCTTTAGAAAAGCTTTGTCCTCAAATCTTATTGATGAAAAGGCTTGATATTTTTTTCCGTCTCACAATGTCTTCTCTTTTTTCTCAATTCTTGGAACTGTCATTTTCGATGATACAAGATGATATGAACTTCTGAGCGTGGTACAGAATTGTTACACTGCAACATAATCTAACCATCCCAAATTAATCTTTTGTGGAATCTTGCAGTTACTAGAAACTTGGGATGAATTGTTATCATAAGACTAAAGTATGGTGACGTCGATATTCTTTGGAATAACCCTTAAACTATTTGTGGCAATTTCTTGATTTACTTGAGGTATCTAATTTCCTTCACATATGGAAGGCACTTGGTTAATCATTGGATCTTCACTTGAAATTTTTGTCGTTTGACTTTGAACTACAACCTCTAAGTATGTCTTCACTTCAATTGGATTGGGATCATTCTTAATCGTGATATTATTTGGATCAGTGTTTGTTCCCTTTTCTTCAACTTGAATTTGCACATCTAAAGATCTTGATACTTCATTTCAATAAATTGTTGTACTTTGTTATCCAATGACTTCTTGTCCATCTTAAGCTTTTTAATTTGCATAAGTAATTTTCCACTACGGTCATTGAGGCGAGTAATTTCTTCATCTTTGTTTGCAATAGTTTTGTCAACTTCTTTTTGCATATTTTGCATTGATTTTTTATTTTTTTGAAAATTAGTTTTGAGATATCTTTTGTCTTCTAGTGTTACCAAGTCTAGCTTCAATGTCATATCCTGTAGTGTTATTTTCTTCTTCTTATAGGAAAATGTCAAAAACTTCTTTGTATTTAAGATGAAGGACCCTAGTGATTCCATCAATGGTGAACTCAGAATAATGTCACCCTGATCGTTCCAAACAGATCTAACACAGAATTGTAATATGAATGTATAATCCCCAATGTTTGATTGCATATCAGCTATGTCATATTGTTTTGTGTCCCAGTGGTCTAATTTTTCAGTTATATTTGACTTTGGAATCATCAATTGGTTAGCGAATTTAAGGCTTACATAACTATTATTTTTGGCGAGAGCAACAGAAATAGTAACAGCTTTTCCTGTGAGAGTCCCCATGAGAGTTTCAGGAGATAGTATTAAAACTATACGAAATGTCTTATATGTTCTTGACTGAACAATAAATTTGCTTTCAGTTGCTAAAATAATTGGTGAAAACTATATTGTTGTGCTTGATAAGAAGCAGTGTTGATTAAAAATCATAATAATCATATTATTGCCAAAGGATTGAGGTCGAATGATAAGCACAGATTTGATGGTGTGCCAAAGCAACAAGTAGTTTTTCTGACATACTCCACCCCAAAAAATCAGTTATGGCATGAAAGATATGGTCATCTCAATTACTTTTGTTTAAAGTTGCTGCATAAACATAATTTGGTGAATGGATTTCCTAATATTTAAGAAGACAGAGGTGTATGTAAAGAATGTCTAGTCGAAAAGCAGGGGCGTTTCAAATTTGATAACAAAACTAGACCAATTCAGGTACTTCAATTAATTCATATAGTGATCTTTTTCGTTCCATGAAAAACCCAATCTCTTAGAGGTGCTAAATATTTTGTCATGTTCATTGATGATTTCTCACAGAAAATATGGGTGTATTTTTGAAGAACAAATCTAGTGTTTTTTTCCACACTTTTAAACAATTCAAAGCTATGGTTAAAAATGAAAGTGGTCAATGCAGTAAGATGTTTGAAGTGACAAAAGAGATGAGTATGAATCAAATGTTTTTCATGATTTTTCTGTCATCATGGTATTCAAAAGAAGGCATATATTGCCAAAACATCTCAGCAAAATGGGGTAGCAGAGAGGAAAAATACATCCATTCTGGAGATGCCTAGGTGTATGCTGAAAGAGCATCATCCTAGTAATCAAATTTGGGTTGAAGCAGTGCAAACAACAGTGTTTTTGTTAAATCTAAGTCCAATAAAGGCAATTTGTAGATGGACAGACCCCGTTTGGCCAGGAAGGAAACCAAAGGTAACCAATCTCAAAGTTTTTGGTTGTTTAGCATATGCACATATTTCTGATTCATATAGACATAAGTTGGAGGGTAAGACTAGAAAATGCATCTTTATTGGATATAGTACTTAGTCAAATGCATATAAGTTATATGATCCAGTAAATATCTTAGTCAAATGCATATAAGTTATATGATCCAGTAAATAAAAAGCTTGTTATAACTAGAGATGTCATTTTTGATAAAAGGCCTCCACATGTACATACATCCGAATGGAAAGGTGAAAGCTTTGCAGGTTGATAATGATGAGCATGAGTTTAAAACACTTGTTACATATAGAAGTAGAAGAGGAGCAAAAAGAAGCAAAGGAAAACAATGTAGAATTGAAAAAATAAAATGGCAATAAAAAAACAAAATGATAGTCAATCTTTGAATGATGACAATGAATCTCATAAAAGACCAAAATGGTTCTATTGGACTTTTCAAGATATAAAACTAGATGAAATACAAGAACAGAGAAAAACAAGGTCACAATCACCACATCAGGGAAATCTTGCTTTAATGGGCAAAGTTGTGAATTCTTATGATCTAGTTTCTTTTCATTAAGCAAATCAAAAAGAAAAATGGAGAGATGTTATGCAAACTAAAAGTTAGTTGAATTAACTCCAACTAAGAAACCGATAGGCTATAAATGGGTGTATTGCATAAAATTCAGATCAGAGGGTTCCATTGATAAATATAAACCCAAGCTATTTGCAAAGGGATATGCACAAAATGAAGGTATTGATTATGAGGAGACGTTTGCTCCTACAAAATTAATAACAATCAGAATGTTATTAGCTCTTGCAGCATAGTTTGGATGGCAGGTACATCAAATGGATGTTAAAAGCGCATTCATAAATGGAGATTTACAAGAAGAAGTAGATATGGAGCAGCCTAAAGGATGTGTAGCTAAAGAAAAAAGAATCTTGGTATGTAAGTTGGTGAAGGCCTTGTATGGACTAAAACAAGCCCCTCGAGCATGATATGAGAAGATTAATAATTATCTTAAATCAAGAAGATTTAAAAAAAGTGATTATGACCCTAACTTATATATCAAAAAATAAGGTGAAGAAATCATAATTATTGTTGTATATGTTGATGACTTGATAATTACAGGTAGCAATAATAATTTGATTTCAAAAAAAAAAATCTAAATCATTTGATATGACTGACTTGGGATTGTTACGTTATTGATTTGGTATTGAAGTTTGGCAAAACCACACAAGATTTTTATCTCACAAAGAAAGTATGCTTGAATTGTTAGGAAAATTCAGAGCGCAAGATTGTAATCCAAGCAAAACTCCAATGGAGGTAAAATTAAAACTTTTGAAAGATGATAAATTTGAAGTAGTGAATGAAGTGTTTTATCGTTTACTTGTTGGAGGTTTAATTTATCTTATTACAACCAAACCAAACATAGCTTTTGCAGTTGGAATGTTATCAAGAATTTTAAATTGTCCTAGGAAAACACATTGGAATGTAGCAAAAAGAGTAATAAGATACATCAAAAATACCTTACATTTTTATGTTGTATTGGAAAATAATTATTAACTTCCTGTTGAAAGGTTTTTCAGATATGGATTGGGCATGGATTATAGATGACAGGAAATTTACAACTGGTTATGTTTTTCCCCTTGGCAGTGGAGTAATTTCATGGGCAAGTAAAAAGCAACCTTCAATGGCACTTTCAACAAAAGAAGTAAAATACAAAGAAGCTGTTGGAGCAACTTGTGAAGCAGTACGGTTGCAAAGGCTTCTAAATGATTTGAAGTTCCACATATGCAATCTACAATTTTACATTGTGACAACTAAAGCACCATCAAGATGACAAAGAATCCAATTTATCAGTGAACAAGTGTTGAACAAAGAAATAGAGCTGACTTATTACAGGTCCCAAAATCAAGAAGTAGAGATCTTCACCAAGGCACTCAATAAGAAGTCTGAAAATTTTCGAGAAATGTAATGGGTTATGAAAAATGAAATTATCTTTAAAAGGGGGTGTTAGATATTGTAGTGATGATTTCATAGTATTAATAATATAATCAATTTGTAAATAATAGATTGTTTGTGTTACGTATGTAGTTAGGTAAATAGTTATTAATAGGGTGATCGTTTCCTAATGCAAGTAATGGAATCTCCTAAATATATATGACACCATCTTATGTAATTCGATACACATTGAAATAATACATCTCTCGTTCATTTATATTCCCTCGCTTCTATCTTATATTCTCTTTAGTTTAACACAATGCTAGGTGTACAAACAACAATAATATATGTTAACTGAGACCACACTCTAGGCCAATCCTTGTTTCAAGCTAGATATCCAAAGTTAAACCAAATTCAACATCACAGATTCATCAACACTAGTGCAATAACTAAGTCTGATATTATATCTGAAAGACAGAAACAATAATAAGTTACAGACAAATCAACCACTGATTGAGCAGAGTCAAAATAAGCTCCTTGAGTATTTTGTAGTTTACAAGCAACTTCTGTCAACTACAAACAGAAGCTATAAAAAATTATGAAACGTCAAAATAATCAATCCTTGAAAACCTGTTCAGTTCAGACTTGTGTATTGTGAATTTGATTAAAAGCCCCCCACAACCTTGTACCAGGCACAAAGCAATGCCATTTCAATATCCATGATACAGCTATGCAGCTAAGGAAAACACCTTCAACATGTCCCATTAAAGAGAAAGCAAGAAAGTTAGCAAACTAGGAATTAATAGTTTGTTAAGTAGGTTTGAATTACGACAGAAGGCCTACTTAATCCTATATATTTTGCAGTTTTGAAAGTAATATTTAGTTTTGCACTTATATATTGATAATTGGTTGTTAACAACATGTTAACATAGTTTGCGAATTTTAGGCATCTAGTTCTACCGAGACTTCAATAATCGCAATAGTGTGCAATGTCAAAGAGAAGATCAAGAATAGACTTAACAACAAAAACCTTTGAAACTTTAATATGAAAATCTAACAGAAGAACACAAAAGAAGGGAAGACCTACAGCTTTCTCGATTGACTCAAGGCGTCGCTCAACCTTTTCCTGATGAAGGTATCTTAAAGAATAACCTGCAAGAATAGTCATTTTATAGTCAAACCGGTGTCCCAACAAGAGATGAGCATAGAAACAGATAAACAACATTGACAAAGTACGATCAAAGGGATTTAAACCAATTCAGACAATTTAACAGTACTCCATGGAGAAAAACTGCGGTCAAATGGAAGGGGAAAGGAAATTCACTTTTTCTTGATGACAAAGTACCACTATGCCATTTTAGCAATTTAATCAAATTACTTTTAAGTTTTGAGTTAAAAAAAGAAAACCCACTTGATACATCTGGAACTAGAAGTATGAAAGTATGACACAAAATGAAATTTGCACCCATGCAGTGTTATTTAAAAAAATAAATGGCTTTAGTTATAAACCATATAGATATCGATCTCTCCTATGTTCCTTCGCAAACATACCAACCAGTATTTAGCATATTAATCTGTCTTGAAACCTTGAATGCAGAATAATGTGTTTGTGATATAAGCACGAGGAAAAAAAGGAGCAACATTAAAAAATGAGAGAGCAAGAGAGCACGTATTCTTAGTTGTGTATCCACTGTACACTTCCCTTCAGTATTGTTATTGTGAGCCTTTATGAGACAGTTGCAAGTCGTTTTCAGACAACCCTAGGTCTTTCTGACATTATCAGGAGTATTATTGGTGTCAAACAGGATCTGCATTCCCACCTTTATTTGAGATTTGCATTAATGAGCTCAAGGACTTGGAGTTCCTCAAAAAGAACACAAAAGTGGATGATAATTGTACCTCACCTATATTGGTCATATTGCTTTATTTTTCTGATGATGTGGTCCTCCTAGTGTCCTCTCCCAAGGGTATGATGCTGGTTGAGATTACAACAGCTTTCTTACATTCAGCTTGAGGCCAACATCCTTGCCATGGCTCAATGAGGTGTATGCCTCTATATTTGTGCTTGAGCTCTAGTGGTTCCATACTTTAAAGATATCCCTTCGAAGATTTGCCTCTTTGTCGCATTTGTTAAACCCATTGTCCACTATGGTTCTAAAGTTTGGGGGGGCAGCCTATAGGACGTTAACTGGGCACAAGTAGATAGAGTCCAAACTCCAAACCATTATGCTCTAGCAAATGATATGTTGCAAATAATTTGTTTGTTGAAATATTGTCAAGGACGAGTTTATTAATGACAAAGATCCCTATACAGATTATGTTGCCATAAAATAACTTGTTGCTATAAAACCCTTGTGATATATGATAATATCTCCCACAAAGTTTCTATAGCTCTAATATCATGCTAATTTTTCTCATACCATATCTGATTTATTTTACTTCAACAATTTATTAAAACCACATAAAATATTTATCTCAAATATTTCTGAATTTGCTACAAAATAAATATACTGATATATTAACTTAAAATGAAACAGAAGTAAAATTAAGAGATCAATCACACCACAACAACAAATTTACAGTATTGATTGATCTCTTAATTTTACTTTTGTTTCATTTTAAGTTAATATATCAGTATATTTATTTTGTAGCAAATTCAGAAATATTTGAGATAAATATTTTATGCGGTTTTAATAAATTGTTGAAGTAAAATAAATCAGATATGGTATGAGAAAAATTAGCATGATATTAGAGCTATAGAAACTTTGTGGGAGATATTATCATATATCACAAGGGTTTTACAGCAACAAGTTATTTTATTAGCATCCTGAGGAACCTTAATTGCTTGGCTTGTGAATTCACACAAACCATTTGCCATTAAGACAAGGGTGATTCGCTCGTTCCATGAACTGAAGTTTATTAATGACAAAGATCCCTATACAGATACAAAGGTAATGACAAAGATAACTCTGGATATTAATGCTTGGAGGGTGATATTAATGACAAAGATCCTGATTTTGCAACAAGACTAAAAAATTAGACATTTCTCGTAGTGGCAAGAGGCCCAAGCATAAGAAATAGATAATAGATTTACTTCTCTTTTCTAGTTTCTAGTAGCTTTTATAACTATTTTTCATATTTATTATGATATTTTTTTAAACAATATATGACAATTTAAGTTTGAAGTTGGCAATTATAACTCATTAGTAATGAATTATGAATATGATGCTTCATGAAAGTGAAAGTTGTTTCATTTCATTTCATTTTATAACATTTCATTTCATGTTAGATATTATTTGTTGTAATGGTTACACTTAGCTTACAAGTACAACTTTGGTGATCAATGATGAGAAATGTTATATATTGAATTTTGAAAGCTTGAAACTTTAAGATTGATGAATCATGAGACTCAATATGTTGTATGTTACTATGTTACTAACTTGCGGACGTGGTTGATGAAAATTATAACTTCAAGATGATTGTTGTTATATGGTTCAATCTATGTTTTTTTATGTTTTTTATATCTAATTCATCATTCTACATGTTTTTGTTGACATATATGTATCAAAAATTTAAAAATATAAAAAATATATATTTTTAAAAAATCGCTCCTGGGATTCGCTCCCAAACCGGGAGCTTCTGAAAATGGTTGCTCCCGCTCCCGTTTTTGCTCCCACTCCCGCTCCTAAGTAACATAGCAATGGAGTCTATCACAAGGAGCAGTTATTTTGTGGCATTCATAGATGACTATTCCAAGAGGACATGGATTTACTCCCTGAAGACCAAGGATGAGGTATTTGGTTGGTTTCAAGAGTTCAAAGCTCATATGGAGAACAAGATTGGAAAGAAGATCAAGGTCCTGAGATCAGACAATGGGGGCGAGTATACCTATAATGAGTTTAAGGGTTTTTGTAGGGAAGCGGGAATTAAGTAAGAAATAACAATACCCTATAGTCCACAATAGAATGGAGTGGCAAAGAGGAAGAATAAGAGTATAGTCAAAGCAGCCAAGGCCATGATCCATGATCAGGATCTTCCTATGTTCTTATGGGTGGAGGCATGTAATACGACCGTGTACCTATAGAACAGGAGTCCTCACAAGGCAGTGGAGGACATGACTCCTATGGAGGCTTTTACAAGAGTGAATCAGAAGTGAGCCATCTGCGCATCTTCGGTAGTCCATTATGTGTTCACATTCCTTCAGAGAAGAGGACTAAACTAGAGCCCTTATTAGAAAGGGGCATTTTTGTTAGATATAGTGAGGACTTCAAAGACCTATAGGGTCTATGTTGATTTTGGGTAGCATCGGATGTGATCTAGCTCCAAAATTTTGTGGAGGGGCTAGAATACATGAGATCACCAAGACCCCAATGTCGTTTGGGAAAATTCCACCCAGATGAGGAGTTATTAAAATAATTAATATTTTTAATGGGTTCCTAAGTCTAAACCTAGGAAAATAAAAATATTAATGGGTATTAATAAAGATAAGGGTGAGAAGCTTCCAAGAGACGAGGATCAAGTCTGTTTTAATCTTGGTCGTTGATTAGAGACTTAATCTCGATTGTTGATTCATCAACATGAAAAGTATAAGAGAAGACTTAAGGATCATTTGGAGATACACCAGTGGATACTCAGTATCCCAAGGAAAATCGATTCTCAAAAAGAAGGACATCGATTTCAGAAGGAGAGTTGCAAGGTGGAAGAGGAAGGCATCAGCAACAATCAGTGACTGAGGAGGGGGTGACGCAGGGGTATTGATAGAGCGTAGAGGGAAGATGTAGTCTAGGAGACGCAGTCCTCATGTAGGCTAACATAGAGGGACGCAGAACCACGCAGAGTGACGCAAAAGTGGGAGAAGGGTCTCCAGGGTGTCAGAAAGTTTCTAGGAGGGATGAACCTTGTCTTAGGTGTTTTCTCTTAGTAGTGTCTCAGTATCTCTGTAAAATCATTCCTTGTAAAGCAATTATTGCTGAAGATTAATAAAACCCTCATCTGTTGCACTGGTTTTACCACATTGGGTTTTTCCAGGGACAATTGTCCAAAAACAACTATGTTGATGTGATTGGTTCTTGTGCTTGTTATTTTCTCTATGTAATTATGTGATAACTGCAGTAGAATTTATTTTAATGTTTGTTGAAGAGATTTCGTAAATAACTTATTGTGAGAAATAAGTAGGTGAAATAAATCAGTTACTGCAGTAGAATTTCAGGTTAGAAATTTTCACATGGTATCAGAGCAGAGATCCGGCAATAGGAGAAAAGAATCGGCTATGGGTCAGGAGCATGATGCAGAGGCATCAACTCAAAGGGACTCATGCAGATTTCCAGAAGAAAGCACGAGGAACATGGATTACGATTAGTCTATGTTAGCTTCTAGACCGGAAGAAGGAGTCGCTTGCCTAGCAAGCTCTGCCTCCTCTGAGGTTTGGTATATAGATAGTGGAGCTTTGAGAATGTTTTTCAAATTATCAGGAAGAAAGGATGAATTTTCAAATCACCATGGGAAAAAAGGCAAAGTGTACCCTTGTAGGAAGAGGTATTGTAGTCTTTCAAACTGAAGCAGGAGAGCGGCTTCGTGCAACCAATGTGTTGCATGTGCCAGGATTGGGGATGAACTTACTCTTCGTATCTCAACTTCAAAACAAGGGCTATGATGTTTTCTTCATTAAGGAGAAAGTATATGTCAAACACCCGAGTTGGAAAAGGAAGGCCCATAATGGAGTTAGAAGTAATAGGCTATATAGATTACATCTAGAATTTCCAATGGCACTAATACGCAGCAATGGAGATAAAGATTTGAATGAACTATGGCATAGGAGGATGGGACACTTACACCATGGGGCTCTGAGAATTCTCAGGAAAACAGTATCAGGAGTTCCAAAATTAAGTACCGAACGAGATGATGTATGAAGAGGGTGTGCTCTAGGCAAGTATGTGAAAGTAGCGTTTTCCAGAAGTAACAATAGAGCTCAGAGTGTTCTAGGATTGATACACTCAGACATCTGCGGACCTATGTCCACAAAAGCTCTTAGTGGTGTATGATACTTCGTCACCTTCATTGATGACCATTCCAGGAAGGCTTGAATCTACTTTTTGAAAACCAAGGATGAGGATTTTGGTTGATTCAAAGAGTTCAAGGCTCTAGTATAGAATCTGACAAGAAAGAAGATAAAAGTGTTGCGCTCAAACAATGGTGGAGAGTACATCCACAAGGACTTCACCGATTTTTGCGCTAGGGAAGGCATCAGAAGAGAGTGGACAGCTCCCTACAATCTGGAGCAAAATGGAGTAGCAGAAAGGAAAAACAGGACTATTGTGGAAATAGTTAGGGCAACGTTGTATGATCAGGATATGCCCAAATTCCTGTGGGCAGAAGCATGCAGCACAACAGTTTATGTCCAGAACAGGACTCCACAAAGGGCATTAGGCAAAATCACTCCGGAAAGGGTCTTCACCGAGAAGACACCTGAAGTCAGTGATTTCAGGATATTTGGGCGTTTGGTGTATTGTCATAACCTGAAGAAAAGAGAAAGAAATTAAATCAAACTGCTAAGAAAGGATATCTTGTGGGATATAGCGAGAATGCTAAGGCATATAGAATCTATCTTCCAGGGAGTAGGAAGGTAGTAGTTCGACGGCATGTAAAGTTCATGGAAGATAGAGCTTTTAGGAAATCCTGAGAAATGCCTTCCAAGGAGCAGTCAAAAGACGATCCGTTGGTCCAACAACTTCGACCAGCAGAAACTAGTACCAGCAATTCTCCTAAAGGCAAAGCTTCAGAATAAGAGGAATCTCAGGAAGAGGAAGAGTTGATAGATGTGCCCACTATTAGTGGAAGAACAAGCCGAGAACTCCGACAGATTCTACAGGATGCAGAGGAATTCATTGGTGCACCCAAGAATTATAAAAGGGAGCGAAGACAACCAGACAAATACCAGGCCCTCGTAGCTCAGGTTGGGGAACCCTCTAGTTTTCAGGAGGTCGTTTAGCATCAAGTATGGGTAGATGCTATGGTGGAGGAATACAGTTCTATAATGGTCAATGATGTCTGGGAAGTGGTACCTAGGCCTCAGGACAGGTCAGTGGTAGGTTCAAGATGGATCTGCAAAGTCAAATATGTTGCAGATGACAGTGTGGAGAAATACAAAGCCAGGTTTGTGGCTAAGGGGTATGCTCAGAAGGAAGGAATAGACTATGAAGAAACCTTCGCCCCAATAGCCAAGTATACTTATATTAGAACCGTGATATCCCTTGCAACACAGATGGGGTGGGAGATTCACCAGATGGATGTCAAGACGACGTTCTTGAACGGGGTGATAGAAGAAGAAGTATACATTGAACAGCTAGAGGGTTTTCCGACACATGAGAAGAAATCTCATGTATGCAGATTAAAGAAAGCCTTGTATGGGCTCAAAACAGGCACCTAGAGCATGGTACGGTCGAATTGATGGCTACTTGCAGAAGATGTGGTTCGTCAAGAGTGACACAGATCCTAATCTCTACTATCTTTTCATAGAGAATGAGCCTCTAATCCTGGTGTTATATGTGGATGATCTTTTCCTGACAAGATCATCCAGGCTCATCAAAGACTGTAGGAAGAACCTAGCCACAGAATTCGACATGAAGGATTTGGGACAAATGCACTATTTCCTGGGGTTAGAATTTTGGAAGCAAAAGGGTGAGATCTTCCTTGGACAAGGGAGATATACTATAGAGATCTTGAAGAGATTCAGGATGCAGGATTGTAGACCTATGGCTACTCCAATGATCACCAACTGGAAGAAGATTGATGCATCAGAAGTTAAAGACGTTGATCCCACCTTGTACAGGCAGCGTATAGGGTCCCTGATGTATCTGGTCAATATCAGGCCAGACATTTGTTACGCTGTCAACACCCTCAATCAGTTCATGGTGGAACCCAAGAGGGCGCACTGGGCAGCAGCCAAACATGTTCTCAAGTATATACAAGGAACAATCAAGCATGGACTATTGTACACCCAAGGCAATGACATCAAGCTGAGTGGGTTCACTGACACAGATTGGGCTAGAAGTTCAGTAGATCGGAAAAGTACAATTGGGTATTGTTTCAACATTGGATCAAGAATGACCTCCTAGTGTAGTAGAAAACAGAAATTCATGGCTTTGAGCTCAGCTGAAGCAAAATATATGGCAGCTAGCACAACTTCATGCGAAGCCATATAGCTTAGGAAATTGCTTGTGAATCTATTCAAGAGAATGATGGAAGCAACCAAGATTTTGTGTGATAATCAGAGTTGCATCAAGCTCTCTGAGAATCCAGTATTTCATTATTGGTCAAAGCACATTGATATCAAGTGTCACTTTGTCAGAGACTGTCTCCAACGAGGGGCAGTGCAGTTGAGGTACACTCCTACAGGAGAACAGGTGGCAGACATCCTCACCAAGGCTCTAGGAAGAACAAATTTTGTTTATTTTAGGGAGAAGATGGGGATGGTGAAGAATCCATTTCAATAATAGAAATGGATAAGTATCATGACTTGCAGTGCAGCAATTAGCAATGGCAGTGCAATGAGCAGCATATTCAGAGGGAGTTGCAGTACAGATGTAGCAGTGACAGCTGCAGTGTCATGGGCAGCAGTACAGGTTGTAGCAACGCAGTAGATGAGGGGCAGAGGACCGATACCATGGATTAATGTGGTGGTTCAATTGGGAAACGCTGCTAGAGCACATTCCTCACTAAGAGGGAGTGTTGATTTTGGGTAGCATTGGATGTGATCTAGCTCCAAAATTTTGTGGAAAGACTAGAATACATCAAATCTCCAAGACCCAGAATCGTTTGGGGAAATTCCACTTGGATGAGGAGTTATTAAAATAATTAATATTTTTAATGGGTTCCTAAGTCTAAACTTAGGAAAATAAAAATATTAATGGGTATTAATAAAGATAAGGGTGAGAAGCTTCTAAGGGACGAGGATCAAATCTGTTTTAATCTTAGCCGCTGACTAGAGACTTAATCTCAACCATTGATTCATCAATAGGAAAAGTATAAGAGAAGACTTGAGGATCATTTGGAGATACACCAGCAATACTCAGTATCCCAAGGAAAATCGATTCTCAAAGAGAAGGAGATTGATTTCAGAGGGAGAATTGCAGGGTGGAAGAGGAGGGCATCAGCAGCAGTTAGTGACTGAGGAGGAGGTGACGCATGGGTATTAAGAAACAGCGCAGAGGGAAGACGCAGTCCAAGAGATGTAGTCCTCACGCTGGCTGCCGCAGAGGGACGCAGAACCACACAAAGTGACGCAGAAGTGATGCAAAAGTGGGAGAAGGGTCTCCAGGGTGTCATAATGTTTCCAGGAGAGGGATGAACCTTGTCTTAGGTGTTTTCTCTCAGTAGTGTCTCAATTTCTCTGTAAAATCATTCCTTGTGAAGCAATTATTGCTGAAGATTAATAAAACCCTCATCTGTTGCACCAGTTTTCCCACATTGGGTTTTTCCCCAGACAATTGTCCAAAAACAACTGCGTTGATGTGATTGGTTCATGTGCTTGTTATTTTCTCTATGTAATTATGTGATAACTGCAGTAGAATTTATTTTAATGTTTGTTGAAGAGATTCCATAAATAACTTATTGTGAGAAATAAGTAGGTGAAATAAATCAGTTACTGCAGTAGAATTTCAGGTTAGAAATTTTCACAGTCTACATTCGAGGACAAAGGAAGATGGTTGTCAGAAGAGATGTCAAATTTGAGGAGGCTAGAACCTTTAGGAGGTCGCATGGGAAAGATCCAACAACAATAAAGGATGGGGAGCAAGAAGATATGAAGGTTTAGCAAGGGCCCAACCTTCAGATTAGGAGGAATGAGATATTCCTTTGAGCTCTACCAGGAGGAGGCCCAAATAGGTTGAGCAAACCTTGAGAAACCTTGAGGAGCATGTGGAGGCTCCCAACAACACCTTCAAGGAGAGTCGACCACCAGCCATATTTTCTACTTATTTTGGCCTTGATGAGAAGCATCAGTGTGTTTAGGCCTTCTACTTTTGAGGAGGCAACAGATCAACAGATTTGGAGGGATTTCGTGGTGGAAGAGTGTAGTTCCATCATGATGAGTGATGTTTGGGATATATTACCAAGCCCTGAGGGGATGTTAGTGGTCACTTATTGATGGATCTATAAGATCAAACATGCAACTGATGGTAGTGTCGAGAAGTATAAGGCAAGGTTTGTGGTGAGAGGGCTCTCCCAGGAGGGAGTGGTCTACGAGGAGACATTTGCACATGTCACTATATATACATCTATTAGGGCAATCATATCTATTGCTTCAGAGATGTAGTGGAGGGTACATCAGATGGATGTGAAGAATGCGTTCCTCAATGGGGTGATTGAGGAAGAGGTGTATATTGAGCAACCTTAGTGCTTTTGTTAGTTTTTGTAGCATCAGAGGTGTTCTAGTCTTGAAACTTTGTGGAGAGGCTAAAACACAAGAGTTCTCCATAACCCAAAAATCGTTCCTAGAAATTCCACCTAGAAATGTCTCAATTAGATTATTAACTAATTTTAAATATTTCCTAAGCTTAAACTTAGGAAAATTGGTTAATTAATGAGTATTAATTGATAAAGATGAGAATTTTCTAGAAACTCACACGGATCGACTAGGAAATAATCTCATCCAATGATTAAGTTTTAATCTTGGTCGTTGGAGTCCCAACTGGAGATTATAAGAAAAAGTTGATGAGTAGATGGAGTAACACACTTGAAATCGATTTCCTTGGGTAGTTTGATTTTCCAGAGAGAAACAACAGTTGTCGGAAGAGTTTGAACCAGAGAAGGGAAGCAAAGACAAAGAGGAGTAGAGACAGTGAGTTCGAAGGAAGTTTTCCAATTCCGGAGAGTCAGGAAGAAGAGGTCAATATTTTTCTCCAGGAGGTTGCGCAAAGGCAACGCAAAGCCTCAAGAGGGCAATTCGATCCAACTAAAGAGGAGCTCGTTCTCAGTTTCAGAGGCCGAGAATACTTTCCAGAGTGTCGGAGAGACAGTTTCTTGTGAAAATTCAGAAACTTGAATCCTATTGCAACAACTAGAAATTATTCTCCTAATTATTATTTTAACAATTTAATAGTTTATTTACTGTTTCCTATAGCAAACACTGAATAACTCATACTGCAACCTACACAAATAAAATTGCGGAAGAATAAACACTGGAAGAAATGCTAGCACACACACATAAAATAACACGGTTATTTTTGGACAAGTGCCCCCGGAAAAACCCAATGTGGGAAAACCAGTGTAGTAGCGAGGTTTTATTTTATTATGCAGCAGTGAAATCTGAGTACATCTATGGATGCCCAACTGGCGATCCAAACAGCAAGAAAATATGGTAGAGATATTCTCTAAACAATCTTGGCACTCGCGTGTTCTTGCACTCGTGTTCCTGCACTAGGAATAACTCAACCTGCCGTTGCTGCCTCTACGGATCTGGAAATCTTCCTCCGGATCACTGTCCCTACCCCTCATTGACACTGCGTCCCTCTCTAGCTCAAACTCTACCACTGCTAGCTCAATTTGCACAAGGAATTGTTGCTCAAGTGTACTCTCCAAGTACCCATCGACTTATTCTTATAATCCTTTGTTGAGACTCCAACGGCCAAGATTAAATCTTAATCGATGGTCAGATTAACTAGAAGTCGATCTGTGTGAGTTTCTAGAACATTCACACCTTGATTTAATTAATTTTGATTAATTAACCATATTCCCTAAGTTTAGACTTCGGAAATATTTAAAAACTGACTAATAATCTATTTAAGTCATTTGTAGGCGAAGTTTCCAGAAATGATATTTGGATTTTGGAGATCTCATGTATTCTAGTCTCTCCACAAAATTTTGTGGCTAGAACACATCTAATGCTACAAAAACTAACACTCCCTCTTAGCGAGGAATGTGTTCTAGTGCTCTATTGTACATCCTGTGACAGCACCCTACCTCTGCATCATCTCCTACCACGTTGTTGATGTCTGGCACTACTGCCCAACAACCACTGCACAACTCTGATATTCGATGCATTTGTGCTACTGTCGACCCTGTTGAACTGCCAACACTGCATCTTCACTGCAACTCCCTCTCATCTGTTGTTGCTACAACTGTAACTAAGAAGCATCCTAAATATTGAATCAACTATGATCAATATGATGCATCTGTCACCCGAGTCCTGACTGCTACTAGTCTATGCGTTGTCATTGAAGAATCTACGTTGTTGTTGACTCTGCACTACTGCCAATTCTGCATTGCGCTCCTCAACATCTAACTGGTACTAGAATCTACACCTGTCACTCTGGCATCTGACTGCATCTACTGCCATTGATCCATCCTGCTACTAAATATTGTAGGCTCTTGTAGCAAGGTGGAAGAGGTGGACTTCCTCAAGGATCATGTCCATTTGTAGCACTCTGGGGCTACAGCGCCAAATCTCCCCGCCTCGCTCCTGGAGGTATGTTAGTGATCATAGCGAAATCTGATCTACTCATATTGTTGTTGCTACTGCTTTGTTGATGCTTCTGCATTGTTGTTGCAACCACTGCAATAATGAGTCTAATATCCTCAGATCATGATGCTTCTACATTGCTGCTTCCATAGGGTTGCTCCCTCTGAAACTAGACTCCCCTTGAGTCTCGATCTCCCTATGGGAAATCTCTCTGCTCCCTCCTAGCAACTTGCACTGTCCTCCTGTACTAGAAACTGGACTGCGTAGCTCTGCACTGGGAATTTTCTGGCTAGAACTGCACCTGCATCCTGTAACTAGGCAATTCGCACTGCCTACGTCACTGCATCTAACTCTACAACTATCTCTTGGATACTGACTGCAGCTAGATTTGCAATTTTCTAATGACAGCTTGCATCTGCTGACACTGAAACTGCTACTATGATACTATGGGCTCCTATAGCAAAGGTGATGGTCCCGCTACAACAATTTGGAACTAATCTGACTGATCTCCTTGTTGCAATTGCGTTGGACCCTACCCATCTAGCGCACTGGAGTCTCATACTCCTCCACCTGGATCTAGTGCCCCACTATCTCCTATCGAGCCTAGTCCCTAGCTGGGACCCTTCCTTTCTTTGCAACTTGCACTAGACAACTCGCACTTTCTCCGACACCTGTCTTCGGCAACTGGAAGTCGATCTGTTGCCCAGATCAGCATTGTGGCTAACTAGTGCATCCTCCTCTGGCAATCGCATACGGAAATCCTTGCAAAGCTACAAAATTTGGGAACTCAAAATTGGAGAAAATAAACCCAAAAATATCCCTCTTTCCTGCTGTTGGATCTGCTACTCACACTCCCTTATGGAGTGAGAAGATCTGCTCACAACTACTGCCAATCTGCAACTGGAAAAATTAGATCTCTAAATCTCGAGATCCCCTAAGAGAAATTTTCCCTCTTTGTGTGCTCTTCTTCCACCCAACGCTACCTCTGCTCTAGCAAACTGCTGCAAAACTATTGCATCTTGCTAAAGATCTGCTCTGCGAAAATATTGGACTGCTCCCTCTGCCTCTGGAATCCCTGGATCTAGAGATATCGAATTTTTCTGTCCCTCACTAAAAAAAATCGAATCTCCTCAAGAAACTCAGCCTCTCAACAAAGTGATTGCGCTACCTCTGGGGTTTCGATCTGCTACCCACACTGAACAGTGAAACTCCTTTTGTTTCGCTACTGAGCTCTCCCCCTGATCAACTATGCTCTGATACCATGTGAAACTTCGGAAACCCGAATCCTGTTGCAGCAACTGGAAATTATTCTCCTAATTGTTATTTTAACAATTTATTTACTGAATAACTCACACTGCAACCTACACAAATAACACTGTGGAAGAATAAACGTTGGAAGAAATGCTAGCGCACACATAAAAGAACATAGTTATTTTTGGACAAATGTCCTCGGAAAAACCCAATGTGGAAAAACCGATGCAGCAGTGGGGGTTTTACTTAATTATGCAGCAATGAAATCTGAGTACATCTATGGATGCCTAACTGGCAATCCAAGCAGCAAGAAAATCTGGTAGAGATACTCCATAAGCAACCACGGTACTCACACTTCCTACACTCGCGTTTTTGCACTCGCACATTCCTACACTCGCGTTCCTGCACTTGGAATAACTCAACCTCTTGTTGCTGCCTCTCCGGATCTGGAAATCTTCCTCCAGATCATTGTCCCTGCCCCTCATTGACACTACATCCCTCTCTGGCTTGAACTCTATTGTTGTTAGCTTGATCTACACAATGAACTTCTACTCAAGTGTACTCTCCAAGTGCCCATCGACTTCTTCTTATAATCCTTTGTTGAGACTCCAACGGCCAAGTTTAAATCTTAATCGATGGCTAGGATTAACTAGAAGTTGATCCGTGTGAGTTTCTAGAACATTCACACCTTGACTTAATTAATTCTAATTAATTAACCATATTCCTTAAATTTAGACTTAGGAAATATCTAAAAACTGGCTAATAATCTAATTAAGTCATTTTTGGCGGAATTTCCAGAAACGATTTCTGGGTTTTGGAGATCTCATGTACTTTAGCCTCTCCACAAAATTTTGTGGTTAGAACACATCCGATGCTACAAAAACTAACATTTCTCAGTCAACAACAGGGAGGACAGCTAGATTAGCAGTTGATTCATACAGAGCGTTTGAGGGACTGCGCTAGGGTGACACAGGGCTTGTGGAGAGTTGATTGGACAGCTAGCTTTTCAGAGGTCATAGCTAGTTGTTGCACCAGTTTCCCCACATTGGTTTTTTTCGAGGACTTTTGTCCAAAATAAAGGTGTTATATTTTTGTGTGTGTGTGCCAGTGTTTTCTCAGTTTCCAGTTTATCTTCCGTAGTATTTTTATTTGTGAAGATTGCAATGTGATTGATTCGTTGTTGTCATAGCAATAAACTGTTAAATTGATTTACAGTTAGAATGATTAATTCCAGTTACTGCCAAAAAAAAAAAATCAGTAGTGAAATTTTCACAGCTTTGAGGTGCACGGGAGGGAATCACACATATTCAAATTGACGAATGCCTTACACAAACTTAAGCAAGCACCTTGTGCATGGAAATCTAGGATTGATGGGTACCTACTTGGTTTGGGCTTCACCATGAGTGAGGCAGACTCAAACTTGTACTATGTACTTGTTGAAGATGAGTCGCTCATCTTGGTCCTCTATGTTGATGATCTCTTCTTGATAGGATCAAAGAAGCTCATTGGGATGTGCAAGGAGGACCTTGCTTTAGAGTTTGAGATGAAGGGCACTGGATTGATGCACTACTTGGGATTGGAGGTGTGGTAGCAGGTAGGAGAGATTTTCCTAGGGAAAGGAAAGTATGCAATTGAGATTCTGAGGAGATTCAAGATGGAGGATTGCAAAACGATGTCTACACCTATGATCACCAACTTGAGGAAGCTAAGTGCTTCTGGCGGTGAGTTGGTGAATTCCGCTTTGTATAGGCATCATATTGGGTCCTTTATGTATTTGATAAACAATAGGACATATATTTGCTTTGTTCTGAATACACTTAGCCAGTTCATGGTGGAGCCAAGGAGGGTTCATTATATGGCAACAAAGCATGTGCTCAGATAGCTTTGTGGTATAGTGGAGTATGGACTGAAGTATGCCAATGTTTGTGGAGTGGAGTTGCAGGGTTACATAGATTTAGACTGGGTAGGGAGTGCAATGGATAGGGAGAGTACTTCTAGATGTTGTTTCATCTTGGGATCAATTATAATCTCGTGGTATAGTAAGAAGCAACACCCAATGGCACTAAACTCAGCAGCGGCAAAGTACATAGCAACGAGTCTGGCAAGTTGTGAGGCCATATGACTTTGCAAGATGCACAGGGGATTATTGGAGTTTCAGATGGGGCCCACTATGATTCACTGACAATCAAAGTTGCATTAACCAATCTGAAAATTCAATGTTTCATGATAGGTCCAAGCACATAGAGATCATATACCACTTCATCCGAGACAAGGTCCAGAGAGGTGTTGTGAGATTACAATACATATCCACAGAGGAGCAGGTAGAAAAAATTCTCACCAAGCCACTAGTGAAGGGGAAGTTTGACTTTTATAGAGACAAGTTGGGGGTGGTGGAGAACCCTTTCCTTGCTAGAAGGGAGCATTGAAAGTTTTTCTAGCTTCAGAAGGTCTTCTACATTGGCTTGGTGTCTTAGCATGAAGTGTTGATTTTTCATGATTTCCTAATCTAACAATTACTTTCTAATGATTATTAACCAATTCATCTCATGTCATATTCATCATTAAGTAATTATACATAGAAAAACTCAACAATAAAACAATAATGACAGTAGGATCATGAAGAGACCGCCAAACACAAGAGACAATTTTTTACACTAGGAAAACCCTAACTAGGGAAAAACCCAACAACCTTTTCTTAGAGCAATTGTCCAATTCAACAAGAGATACAATCTGATTTTTCCAGTCAAATAAAGTCAAACTGACCAGCAAACAAGCCTAGGTTAAACACGGTCAAAAATATATATTTTAGGCCTCCTGTAACAACTAGTCAACTCAGGTCAAATAGGTCGAATTTCAGGCGCATGTAACTGCCTCAAAAACCTTAGTCAATTGCAGTCAAACTACCTCAAACCTATGGTTAAACTGCCTCAAGCCTACAATCAAACACCCTCCAAATTCCAATCAAACTGTGCCTCAGACCTACAATCAAACATCCTCCGAAATTCGGTCAAACTACTCCATAGAAAAACTTAGTCAAATTACTAGTCAACTCAAGTCAACAGTTGGTCAAACTTGATCAAACTTCAATTTGTTGCTCTCCTCTCTCTGCACGTGGGAAAAGAAATCAGGGGATCTCGAGGTGATCCGAATTGGTCTTCAAGTGAGGAAATCGATTGGCAATATATAGTGGTTTGATGAGCGCAAATTGGTGTGTCTCTTGGCTAGGCCAACTTGAGTTTGGAGGCAACTTCAAAATTTTAAATTCAAATTTCCCCCTTTTATTTGGAGCCAACTTGAAACCAAATTTGAATTTCATTTTATTTTATTTTGTGGGCTAATATAAATTATGAATACCGACCACAGCTACCAAAATTCAATACTCCCTCTTAGCTAGGGAGGTATTCTTTTTTACTTCTTTAGATGTTCTCTTGTTGAAAATATTTTCCACCCCAAGAAAAGGTCAAATAAGTTATCTATGTTGATGAATCCATCCACCATGTGGAAAGCATCCTACATTAGCATCATGCAAAAGGATCTAGTCACCCACTGGCCAAATACCTTTTGGCCTTTGGGGTCAAGAGTCAAGACTAGCTTTGGGTCACCAGTGATCCAAGTCGCCACCTAGAACCTGGTCAACACTTGTGACCTATAGTGAAACCCTTGGCCCATTTACTATTCCCACATGTCATCACATGCCATTGAATGGAAAAACACTTGCCCGATAAAGGCCAATCACCCTAGCCACATTACATGGCCCCCAGTCAATACCCATGAACTGTCAATATCCTAACCTAGGGAGAATCTCTGCCCCTTGGTGCTACAACATCACTCCCTCTAACCAAAGGAAGCATTCTCAACCACTCCAAGCTTGTCCCTGAAGTATACAAACTTCATCTTGGGATAGAGGCTTTGTGAGAATGTCAACAACCTACTCATCTATATAAATGCATAGGATCCTCACTGCTCCCTTATGTACCATGTTCCAGATGTGGTAGTAACATGATCTTGATGTGCTTCATCTTGTCATCAGGGTCATCTCCTACACCTGATCAAACAATCCTACGAGCAGCTTCTGAAGCCACGTTGCTTCACAACTCACCAAGTTACTTGTAGGATTGTTTGATTAAGAGTCCAAACCTACAGGCATTTACTATGATAATCAAAGTTGTACCAAATTCTCTAAGAATTCAATGTTTCATGACAAATATAAGCCTATAGAGATCAAATATCAATTCATACAAGACAAGATTCAAAAGGGAGCAGTGAAACTCCAACATATTTGCATGGATCAACAGGTAGTTGATATTTTGACCAAGCCCTTGGCAAAAGGGAATTTTGAGGCATTTAAAGACGGACTTGAGTTAATGTTAATTTTAGGTAAGTATATGCTAAAAGCAAATTTACTTCCATTTTCCATATTAGCTCAATATCAATTCCGGATTAGCAATCACATTTAGCATGATAGTAAAATGCAGATAGAAAATAACATAAATCATTGAAAACAAGCCATGACAAGAGGAAACATGATGTGGCGCCAGCCAAGGACAAGCCCCGATGTGGGGAAACCCTTGATCAATTCTTCTTATGTTCTTCAATAATTCAGCAGAGAGAGAGATAGTACATATACATCAGAACTCAGCATTTTGACTTGTCATAATAAGAGCAGAGATCTTCTCTAAGAAGATGACACATGAGGTCGT
Source organism: Pinus taeda (assembly GCA_000404065.3). Lineage (NCBI taxonomy): Eukaryota > Viridiplantae > Streptophyta > Pinopsida > Pinales > Pinaceae > Pinus > Pinus taeda. Next base: position 154,754 of record APFE031219895.1, read on the forward strand.
TGATCTAAACTCAGGTGAAGGCAAACTGCTTCAACTGATCCTCCAAGGTGATTCCATCACCATGCTGCACCCATCACTGTGTTGCACCTCATCATCATGTTGCACCTCAGCATCATGCTGCACCCAATCACTAAGCTGCTCTCATCACTGTGTTTCTCCCATCACAAAGTTGCACCCAATTATTACTATGTTGCACTTATCATTATGCTACACCCAACATACTTATGTTGCACTTCATTACATTATGTTGCACTTCATTACACTATGTTGCACCCATCATGCTTATGCTGCACTTCGTTACACTATGTTGTACTTATCATTATGTTGCACTATGTTGCACTTCACTGTGTTGCACTCATCATCACTATGTTGCACTTCACAATCATGCTGCACTAGGTTGTACCCTTCATTGCACTATGTTGCACCCACCATACACAATGCATACTGCAATACATTCTTGTTGTTGCACTACTCACATGATGTTGCTGCACCCATCATCATCATGTTGTTGCTATACATCCATGCTGCTGTAATACTTATGTTGCACTTCATTATGACTGTGGTGTGCCATGTTGCAGTTCATTACTGTTGACATCATAGTTTCCTTTATTATCATAACAATTATTGTCATCACTGCTTCCTCGTCTTACACCACTTGACACATCTGGAAACCCTCATCATTTTTATGATACCGAAACTACTATAGAGATATCATTTTGGATCTCCTTCATTGTCAGTATGTCGAGACTCTAGTAATACTGCTTCTTCTCCTTATGCTGAGACAGTGGGATTGTGACTGTGTGTTAATTTATGGTATGTTATATGCTTAGAGCAGTTTACTTCACTTCTTCTTATTAGCCACTATTTAGCAATCACATAAACATAAAGTAAAGTACAGATAGAACATTAATAGATCGACAGAAAACAAGTCAAGACAAGAGACACAAGATGTGGCGGCTAGCCAAGGACAAACCCCAATGCAGGGAAGCCCTTTGATCAATTCTTCTTTAATCTTCAATAGTTCAGCGGAGAGAGAAATAGTACAATAGTACAGATCTGTAATTTTTATGACAGCCGTAAAAGATGCCCTAACCAGCACTTGCAAAGTGGATCAAATGATTCACAAATAGCCTAGAGTCATCCTTAGTCAACCCAACCTTCAACAGAGATGAAGGACAGCACAAAACAGCGCAAAGGATGTGGTCAAATATGGTCAACGTCTAGGCAGCCCTGCGGTCAACCCTAACCAGTCAACGTTGGTCACTTTGTGGGTCAAATCAGTTCCCCAAACAGTAGATTAGATTGCAGCTTGCTTGAGGGAGACACCACACACTAGGCCGCAATCAAAGAGGCTCCTTCGCTGGTCAACGCAATCCTCCTTTGCTGGCTGCACCCTAGGTCAACGCAGAACAGACCTGTGTCCTCTTCCTTGCTGCGTCCTCCTCCTTGTAGCTGCGTCCTTCTTTTCCCACTAGCTGCTCCTTTGTTAACCCAAACAAGAAAGGAGAGTGAGAGAGAAGAAGAAATGATGAGATGAGATCCTATAATGAATCAACCTCTCTTCTATTTATATGAAACGCTAGGCATGTGTGCCACACACTACGCTGTTGGCCGACCTTGTCAATTTGTTAAGTAATTAGAAATAAATTCATATATCCATAAATACTTGTCGGAATCAGATGATCTTTAGACCAAACCTACACCTCTCAACGAGAGGAATCTAGGAAAAATATCAGCTGCCATAAATAAGGTGACCCACATGGAGTTTGGCCCTAGTTTCCAATTTTAACACTCCTCTCAACTAGGGAGAACTCCATCTGCTAATCCGTCTGACCGTCGGTACTATCTCTACCATCAAATGCACTGCCCTGCACTGCTCGACTTTGCTCTGCTCTAAACTATGAAGAAGAAAAAATGATCGAGGATGTATCATACCATCCTCCACTGACCCGAAGTCAGTCTCAGAGTGTGTCATACCACTCTCATTGATCCCAGATCAATGGAGGTCATCCTAGCATAAGGAGTACAATAGATACAACAATGCGTCCATCGATAGTACTACTAATGGTCCCTAACCCCATTCCCCTACTCATTGATCAGATGAGAGGTACTTCCCATGAGTCCTAGACTGCATGGGTAGGATGCCTCGACAGGAGAACTAATCATCTTGTCCCAAAGTAGCCACGGGGTATCACAGGGGAAGGTCGAACCTTTCACCCTATACATAGCACACCACTAGTGGAGGGTGAGTCGCCCTGTGGTCGTATGTCGCTCCAAGAAGTACCCCGCGCTCCTTAGAGTTCCCAGAGCTCAATGTATGCATCATACACAACCCTCATAAGAGGGTCTCTCAACGACATCAAGTCGTTCTCGAAAAGCCAAGAATTTGACCTTTCCCAGGGGCTTCGTCAAAATGTCGGCGACCTACTCATCTATACTGATATGTTGGAGCCTTATTGCTCCCCACTGCACCATATCCCAAATATAGTGGTACCTGATATCGATATGCTTGGAGCGATCATGAAATACGTGATTCTCTAATAAATGAATCTCGCTCTGGATATCACACATGATCACGGTAGTATCCAATGTAAATCCAAACAACTCACTGAAGAGCTTCCACAACCAGACCGCCTCACAAGAGGCCATACTTGCAGTAATGTACTCTACCTCAGCAGTGATCAAAGCCACCGACTTCTGCTTCCTGCTAATCCAGAATATTAAGGCAGATCCCAAAGAAAAACAGCACCCAAAAGTGCTCTTTCGGTCCACCACACTGCCTGCCCAATCAGCATCGGTATATCCATGTAATCTCACATCTCCGATAGTGTATCTCAACCCATGAGTGATTGTGCCACGAAGGTATCTCAACAAATTCTTGGCACCAATCCAACGTGTGTGGTGAGGCTCAACCATATGTTGGCTCAACGTGTTGATTGCAAAGCATATATCCAGACAAGAGTTCACCAAGAACAGCAATGCTCCAATGAATTGACGATACTTGGTAGCATTTTGTAAAACAGGTTCGGCATCACTACCACTCAACTTCTTGAAGTCAAGCTCCATCGGGTAGTCACGGACTTGCAGTCCACCATACCGAATCTCTCCAATATCTTCACCACATATTTCCCTTGAGATAGGAAAATCTCCCCTGGCTTCTACGAGACTTCCAGTCCCAGGAAATAGTGCATCAGTCCTAGGTCCTTCATCTCAAACTCAGAAGCCAACTCCCTCTTACATTTGTGAATGAGAGGACCTGCATCTGCCAGAAAGAGGTCGTCAACATACAGCACCAGTGTGAGAGGTTTGTCATCTTCAACCTTAAAGTAAAGGTTAGGGTCAACTTCACTCCTAGTGAATCCTAGCTTCATCAAGTAGCTATCGATCCTCTCATACCACACTCGAGGTGCTTGCTTCAGCCCATAGAGGGCTTTCTTCAACCTACACACGTGAGATTCCCGATCATGAATCTCAAATCCTTCGGGTTGTTCCACATAGACTTCCTCTTTGATCGAACCATGCAAGAATGTGGTCTTGACATCCATCTGATGTAGGTTCCATCCTTGCGAAGCAGCAAGGGCTATGATCGAGCGGATGGTGGTGTATCGAGCAACAGGAGCAAATATCTTGTCATAGTCTATGCCTTCCTTCTGACAGAAGCCACGAGCGACAAAACGAGCCTTATACTCTTCAGCACTTCCATCAGCTCCATGCTTTATCTTGTAAATCCATTTCGAAGTGACAACTGCTTTGTCCTGGGGTCTGGGGACCACATCCTAGACATCGTTTTTCAAGATGGACTCATATTCCTCAGTCATAGCATCCTTCCATACCTGATGCTTGACGACTTCTGCAATGATGAAGGCTCATTTTGGATGATCATACTCACGATGGTCAAGTATCCCTGATACCTAGCCGGCTTCTTACTTTCCCAAAAAGTCCCCCTTTGTGCAATGTGTCCTTCAGCATCATCAAGTGTCCCCCTCAGCCATGAGAGCCTCTTCCTAGAAGAGGGAGGCTCTTGCAGAGGGGGGTCAATAGGATCCATAAGTTCTTCCACATCGTCTCGTCTTCCTTTTCCTCCAATTTCTTGGTGTCGGCTTCTTTAGATTTCCTTAGAGTAGGAAGATTGTCAACTTTGCTAAGAGCCATATCTTCGTCAAAGGTGACATCATGGCTAATCTCGACTTCCCTTTGACCAGCCACATAGATTCTATAGCCTTTAGTATTTTCACTATAGCCCACAAAGATTCTTTTCTTTCCAAATGCACCCAATTTATTCCTTTTCTCTTTCGGCACATGAAAATATACAGGACTTCCAAAAATTCTAAAATGAGATACGTCAAGTTTCTTACCAGTGAACATCTCTTCAAGAGTCTTGGAACCCAATGCTTGATAAGGGCATCGATTTTGCACATATACGGCGGTATTCGCAGCTTCGGCCCATAGAAACTTCGAAAGTCTTTAATCATGGAGCATAGCACAGATAGCTTCCACAACCGTACGATTCTTCCTTTTCGCCACACCATTCTACTCAGGAGTATATGGTGTTGTAATCTCCCTCTTAATGCCAGCCTCTTTGCAAAAGTCATGGAACTCATTGTATTCATACTCAGTCCCATTATCAGTCCTTAAGATCTTGATCTTCTTTTCAATTTGATTCTCGATCAAGGCTTTGAAGTGACGAAACCAGGAGAACACTTCATCCTTCTTTTTCAAGAAGTATATCCAAGTATTGCGAGAATAGTCATCTGTAAAAGTGAGGTAATATAAATATCCTCCCAAGGAGTTCACAAGCATCATACCAGATATGTCTGAGTGAACCAACTACAATATATCGGAGGTCTTGCTATGGCTTAAGGGGAATGGTCCCCTTTTGAGCTTTCCTTCGGCACATCCCAGACATACACCTTCTTGCTCTACTTTGAACTTCGGCATCCCTGTCACCATTTGTATCACATTGGGTAGAGCTTTATAATGAAGGTGAGCAAACCTCTGATGCCATAGTTCGGGCTGAAGATGTGTCACAAGACATGAAACCTAGTGGACTTCCTCTGACCTAATATAATGAATCAACTCGAAAGCCAAGAGTGAAAGCATCTTTCAAATTCTTTTTCCATACACGTACCTTGCCATCGATGAAGGCCACCCTGTAGCCTTTGTCTTCCATTGCCGAAATGGACACCAGGTTCTTTTTTAGATCAGGTACATATAGGACTTCTTGCAAATGAATTGTATTACCTTGATTCAATTCGAGAGTAACATTTCCTACGCCTTTCACTGGATATTTGGAGTTGTCCCCAAGAACAATTTCTAGGTTGGTCTCTTTCTCTATCAGCGTAGAGCGAGCTTCTTTGTAACTAGTGAAGTGCCTTGAGGCACCACTATCAATAAGCCAATTTCCCAGTGAGTCCGAGGGAGCAGTAGAAGAGAGGGTTGCTGGTAGATAATATTCATCTTGCTTATTGTTAACAATGTTAGATTCATACCTGGAGTTTCTTGCCCTCTTGGAAGGTTGAACACTTCCTTGATTTTTGGCATTCCTCTTTCCTTTGCCATTCCTTTGATTGCCTCATGAGTGATTTTGATCATCGTCATGATGTGATTCCCTTTTATCAGGGCACTCCCTCGCATAGTGGCCCATTTTGTTGCAATTGTAACATCGTCCTTTTCTTCCACCCTTCGGTCCAGCCTTTCCTTTGGATTTAGCCCCGGAATTGTTTCTCCTTTTAGCATGGGAGGAGAATGCAACGGGATTGCCTCTAAGTGCACAGATTTCCTGCTCTTCCATCCTAGTTTCTTCTTGAATGGATCTTGCCATCAGTTCCTCAAATCCTGGGATTACATTATTGTTGAGAAGAGTGGTCCTGAATATATACCATTTAGATGGGAGCCCTCCGAGAGTTGTGATGGTCATTTCCCTGTCAGGAATGACTTCCCCAATTGATAGGAGATCATTCTTGATCTCGGTGATCCTTAAGAAATATGATTGCATACTCTCATCTTTGCCCTTCTTAATTTCCTTCAGCTTATTTCTAAGGAACAAAACTTGATTTGCATCATTGACTTTAAATAAGCTTACCAGTCTATCGTAGATTTCCTTGGAGGTGGTTAGCCGAAAACATAGGCCACTAGGCGTTTGTCGATAAAGTCCCGAACGATCTTTGCTTTGACTTCTACCCTGGTCCATTTGTTCCTAGCAACATCAGATGCATTTGATGGAGGCTCAACGATTCTGCCTCTCACATGGTCCAACACTTCCTACTCTTCTAATGTCAGATCAAGAGACATCTTCCATCTGTGATAGTCAGACTTCTCACAGAGCTTGTCTTCAACTAGGAAGTGTGATGAGGACCCCATGAAGTCTTTGAGATTGCTTTAACAGCCTTCGGTGATTGCTCTTGCTCTTTCTCTTGCTTGGGCTTTGTCTTCACCTTAGCTCTGGTACCATGTTACTTTATGGTATGTTCTATGCTTAGAGCAGTTTACTTCACTTCTTATTAGCCACTGTTTAGCAATCACATAAACATGAAGTAAATTGCTCTAAGCATAGAACATACCATAAATTAACACTGTGTCTTATTATGAGATCATTGGATGCATACATACAGGTCTGAATCTCAATATGATATATTCAAGATTCTATCACAGTTATGCCGACACTCTTAGGGCTAGTTTAGGATTTGGAGATCCCTTTCTTCCATCAAAAGATAATCATCATGCTTCCTTTCGTTGAGATATGCACCACCGAGGAGGAGAGCACTACCCTCTATATCACTGTGATCATCACCGAGACTTTATGTAATTTATCAACATGAAGATCATCCTCTTTTAGGAAAGTGTTTATATAGCTCCTTCCTTAACAGCAAAGAGCCCTCATTATTATCTATGGGCTAGGGTATATCCTCTCGTTAGGTCTGTGTATGGAAGCCTTTCTAGAACAGCGAATAGGTCTCTTATAGACCAACGTTTAGGCTTCTCCTGCTGCATTGAGGAGGCCTCCTTCACAACAGTGTTAAGGTCATGACTGCATTGAGGGCTCTCTCTTCATGACAGCGTTAGGATCTAGGGCAGCATAACATCTTAAGATCTCTCCTCCCACCAAAACCCAAAGACAAGTGGAGAGGAAGAGATCACAATAGGTGTGTCTAAAATGACTTGCAAGGCACCTCTATTTGTACTAAAACGTGGAGGACAAGTGGGGGTAACTTGGTTGCTGGCCGACCTTGACGAATTGTCACATAACACAAATAAATTCATATCTCCATGAATACTTGTCGGAATCGGATGATCTTTAGATCAATCCTACACCTCTCGACGAGAGGAATCCAAGAAAAATATCAACTGCCATGAATAAGAAGACCCACATGGAGTTTGGCCCTAGTTGCCAATTTTAACAGTTAAGGATTATAACTTGAATAGAAACTTCCACACAGGTTTAGTGAAAACATGTGAGAAGCAGTTCGAGATATTTTCGAAAAGTAATTTTTGAAAAATAATTCTATTTTGTAATTCTCTTTAGTAAAAAAGGTGAAAGTTTTATACTTAGGAATTGAGTCTTGTAGAAAATCAACGAAATTATGATTTGCTAATATGAACAATCTGAAATAGAATTTCTTTTCATACAAACACAAAATTTCTCTAACAAATAGCAGCGGAATAGAATAGAAATGAATTGCACAAAACCACACAATAGAACACACAATTTTCTAGGAGAACCCCACTGGGAAAACCGTCGTTTGCTTCAGAATTTTATTGAGGAAAATTGAGCAATATATCTAATACTAATACAAGCTTGTTTCAATTTGAAAATACAATGATTCTCTTGTCTGTCCTAGGCCTAAAACTCATGCTTGATCCCTGATCTTCTTCCTCCTTTTGTGCCCACTAGAGGCTCCAATTTCCTAGCGCAAATCCTTAGAAAATAACCTCATATTTCCTAGCGCTTGTTCAGCTCCTATTAAATAGGGAATTTCCTTATTTCTATGCGCACTCCAAAGAGAAAATGCTCTCCACAATAACTTGCACAAGAAGAAAACCCTTGGCTCGTTCCTCCACAAGCTCTCTTGCTCATAAACTCATGCTCAAGAATAATGAATACAAAGTGTGCCTTCGATCTCCTTATAAGCACTTCGATTTGGCTATTGTTAGTGAGTTTCTAAATTAGGAAGTCGAACTAGACCTTTTCTAGTAAACACAAGTCAATACAATTAGTTAACTGGATCCTCCTAAAATTTAGGAGGCTAACTCCACTTGAACATTCAGTTCCCAATTTAACTCACACTAGAGAACAAATAACTCAGTCCTCTACAAACTCGCATTAGTCAAACTGCTTCTTGAACTCATTCGGATCACTGGAACTCATGCATGATTAAGATCACTAAATTGATTCCTTAAATTAAGGCACAAATCAAGGAACTTTTTCTTCGCTACTTTCAACAAGTCTAAAATTGTATCTCATGCGTGACGTAAACTAGGAGTAATCTTAAAAATAGATTCTTCGTTGAAACTATAAAGACAAGGCAAGGCAGAGGCTTTCAATAGACATAAGCAATTGAGCAGGTTCAGCAACCAAGAAAGAAAGAGAGAGAGTGGGATTGACACATAGGTGAATCCATGCAACTTTCAACAAGCTAAGTAGAAAATCCACGAAATTTTGATTTGCTAATATGAGCAATCTGAAATAAAATTTCTTCTCACATAAACACAGAATTTCTCTACTAGATGCAGTGGAATAGGAACAAAAATAAAAGTACAATTACACAATTCAACAACACAGAATTGTCTAGGGAACCCAACTGGGAAAACTCTCTACTTGTTATTGAGAATTTTTCTATAGCAAAAAATTGAGCAATTGATCTCTTACAAAATACAACAGTTTCAATCTGAAAGACACACTTCTCTTTCCTACTTGATCTAAGCTTGAAACCTTTGCAAGATTGTTGATCTCTGCTGCCCTCTACCAACCCATGCACAAGCTTCTCTTGCACACTCTTTCTCTCACAAGCTCACACACACAAACCTATGCAATCTGCTCACAAACCCGTGAGCTGTATTATCTTGTCTCACCAACTTGTGCTGACAAGATAATGAATAAATTGTGCTTTCGTTCCTCCTTTTAAAGCAATTCAGATGGCTAAAATTAGTGAATTCTTTAGTTAAGGAATGATTTTGTAATTGATTGAGTTAGCATGACTTAACTGCTCATGCAACTCGTCCTATTTCAAGTCAACCACACTTGAAACTCAATCACTTGTGTTTTTCCTCAATCAACTCACACTAGAAAATCAAAAGCTCGACTTTCAATTTCAACACATCAGTTAACTGCAACCTAACTCATCCTAATTTTTTGGGTCCGATTCCTAAATTATAGGAACTTGTCCTACTTTTTAGGAATTAGCTCCTTACTCATAGGAACTCGTGCATGCTCAAGGAGAAACTCGTTGAGGCTCCTTGAATTAAGGTACAAAACAAGGAACCCATTCTTGCTACAATTTTCAACAAGCTACAGTACAGATCTACACAGTCATATGAGCAAAGGCCATACAATCATACAAACAGACCATATAGGTGTATATAGAATCTGTACGAACAGGTCATACAATTCATACAGTCATTCATACAACCATACAACATCCATACTCCCTCAACAAATTGTTCTGCTCAAGTTCAAGGTGTTTTTGGTATCTATGCAATGTTGTTTTCATGGGAAACATGTGGAGATTTCCTTGTAAGTTTTTCAATGGAACGAAAAGTTGTTTTGAAGGAGCAATTAACTGTGTATGTTTGAAATAAATTTTTGATACTTCAAATATTTAATTTCTAACTATTGTATGATTGAAGCTATGGTCTGAAATTTATATTCATTATTAATTAAATTTAGCAATCTACTTGTTTGATTGAGATCGTAAGGGCATTGGTTGTTGAAATTTGGTAGTTGCGATCAGTGTTCTTCACTACACAAGTTGGGCTTGAAAAGAAAATTAATTTGAGGGAAAATTAAATTTAATCTTCATGTACGCTCCAAATGTACAAGTCAGCCCAGCCAAAAGGCACACCTTTTGGGCAATCGTAATCCACTATATATTGCCATTCGACCTCCCACTTGGAGAAACAATTCAGATCATCTCTTGCTCTGTTCACACATGTGAAGAGGAGGATTTCTAAGTCTAATCACAATGTGAAGGAGGATTTCTAGTCTGTCCACACATGAATTGTGACCTTGTTTGTGTATTTGTTCTAAAAGAGCCAAAGCCCTAGAGGAAGCCGAGAGCCTCAGTTTTAGGTCTGAGGGCCAAAGTTGTAGAATGTTGTTACAGGAGGCCTCAAGATTGAAGGCATGAAGTTAAGAGAGGGCCGCAGACAGAGAAGAACCAAGACCTTGAAGAGAATGTTGTTCATGGGAGAAGGGTTGATCAAGCCCTAGAAATCTGTTCATGGAAAAAGGGTTGGTCAAGCCCTAGGAGTTCCCAAACTATCTTATGAAACTCGGATTGTACTTTTGAAGAACTAATCAATTTCTCCCAAGAAAAGATTTATGGGTTTTTCCCTATTTAGAATTTTCCTAAAGTAAAAATGTGTCTCTTGTGTTTGGTTGTCTCTTCATGATCCTACTACCATTACTGCATTGTAGTTGAGATTTTCTCTGTATAATTGCTTAGTGATGAATGTGACATAAGATGAATAAATTAAGATATCATTGGAAAGTAATTATCGAATTAGAAGATCATGAAAAATCAACATGGTATTAGAGCAAGTTAATGAACAACCATTGAAGCCAGTCCAAGAAAAGAAGTAGAGTTTTTGAAACCCCTGTTTGGAAGGCCAAGGGTTCTATGTGTTAAGAGGCAATAGCGACATTTCAATTGTATTGGAACTTTTGTTATTCATTTTGTCTCTCAATTGGTCGCAGGAACCTAAGTTTTGGACAGAACTTCGAGATGTTAATGTAGAATGGTTTATATTGTTCTGATGAATATGAAAGGTCGATCTGATACAATCCGCATTCGATGGCTTCTGTATTAGTCGATTGCCATTTGGTGTAGCAACAGCCTGTAATTAAGGGAATGCATGGTGAATTACAATCTGATGAAGTCTCAATAATAAAAGAGTGCAAGCGAGTTTTGTCTATGCGGTCGGAACGTTGTTAATTAATTAATCAGAATAACAGTGATACAATGAATTTCTCTTTGTTCTGTTATAGTCTGTAGAAGGTTTGTGAACACGTAGCACAATTAATATATATAAACGAACTTCACATTGGACGAGTGTGTCGGCTAAGGTCACATGGAGGGACTCGTTACATGCTGCATAGTTTCGTCTTTGAAGAGAAAAAAAAAAACCTTTCAGTTATGATTACAGTTCCATTCGGATTAGATTTCATGAAGGAAAATATAGCATAACTTTGTTGGAAAACACTTAGCGCAACCCTATTGACAAAAATTTGGCGTTGGTTCGATAACAAAGGCCAACATTTGGCAGAATTCAGATTCTATGGTTTGTTGACTGTTCATATGTGTGGCAATATATGATAAAGGATCCCACTTCCTAGGAGTTGTGCCACAAAGAGATTGCCAAGTATACGTCCATGTAAGCAGCGAACAGATCACATGTGGACAAACATCATTGTACCTATAAATTGGCTTCAAGAGTGTGTGAAACAACGAGTTTCAACTGTGCATGGATAGAAAACAAATTGTAAAGTTATGGCAGAATTAATGACAGATCAAATGAATAATGCGTGGAACCTTCAGATCTAGAGTTTGCATGACTAGGGACCAATCATAATGATCAACACATTGGTATTGCGTTGAGCATTGAGTTTTGTTGTTTATATTGCAGGTTAGTTTGTGCGTAGACCAAGTGTTGCAGAGGATAAAGTATGGTTGCTAAACATTGAGCTATGGGCTAAGTATGCTAATGTTATGTTTGAAGATTTATATAGCTTAAGACTGTTGGCTAATAGGGTGCCTTCACTTGATTCATGCTGTTTGGTATATGGCAGAGGTTTTTCAGAGCTTTTGAGTGTGTGGCATTGCTAGGGTCTATTATTTATGTTAAGCAGCATTAGCATGCATGACTAAGCTGGTATGATGGCATTTGTATGTTGGTAGGGCTTCAGGCATGAGACTTGTATATGCTATTACTTCAGAGGATTAAGAAAGTATTATGTTGTATTGGTTTGACCAGAGCAATCTAATTGTGAGCAAATAGTGTTGGCTCTGTGTGCAAGGCTTGTATATTGATACCATGTATATGTTGATGATGATGATTGAGGCCTGCTGCTGCTAGGGTTTAACAGTGACAGTATCCAAGGGTAGACTTGCTATTGATACTAGCCTATCGTTGAACCTTTTTAGTGTGGCTGGATAACTCAAGAATGAAGAAACCCTCGCTGATACAATTCTGGAAGGAAAGGCAAGCAACATGCATTAGTAGTTGATGACGAGGACGAGGATGAGTTTGGAGATGGATTTCTATGATTTCTGCAAGAAGGTAAGGATCTAGAGGGGGTTGTCAAATCCCCTTCTTCTCAAAAGATGAGTACTTCATACTAAGTTGCACGATACGGGGAAACAGGTATGAGTATGTAATGTGACCCCCCCAAATTTTGGAAACGAGGAAACGCAATACATATGTGTGTGTGTGTTTGTGTGTGGCCATTTAAGAAATGTTATGTGCAATCATAAATTCATAAATCATAGTCATACATGATAGATTATAACATTATGATTACATTGTCCATTGTCATTGCATAAACTATAAGTCTATCAATTACACATGATGATGAAACATACTAACATCACATTTATTCATGAATGATCACATAATGAAAGTAGTAAGATCCAAAAACAACCTTCATAAACCATTGCTCTCTTCCTATTTTCTCCTTTCTAAAATCGCCCCTTTCAAAGTGAAATGACTTGCTCATTTCATGTGATGAGGGAATGAGGCAAGAATCCTTTTATAACTTGCGAGAGACATCTAGAAACATCTACTTCTAAAAACATCCACATATTATTTTAATCACCAAATAAAAAAGTTAAAACGAAAAAATAAAAGAAAAATCATACTTTTTTGCCAGAAACACGGCTATACGGGCTTGAAACGCGTTTGAGGTCATACTGGTTGCGTTTCCGCCTCGTGAAACTTTCTCGTACGGCCTGAAATGCGTTTCCGGCCCGTACCAAACGCGTTTCCGCATTTTGTTTCCGTTTCTTGGCTGAAACGCACTCCAGGCCAACGTTTCCTGCAACATACACTTCATATCTTTATTCCTTGATGATTATTACTTTATTTTTGGTCAACCTCTTGTCTTTGTATCTTTTGCTTCATTATAATCTTTTCTTCCAAGTCCTCTTAATGAGGGTTGCAAATACATTGTGAAGACTGCAAGGCTCTAGCAGCAGATGGAAGCATTGGGAAGAACAAAGCAAAATTGTGGCAAGAGGATTTCTCCCAAGACCAAAGCATAAACTCAGCTAAAGTGATTTGTGTTCAAGAGGGAGAAATTGTACTAACATATAGAACCATGCCAATTGACCAGAAGAGCTCCTAGTTCAGAGGGAGTAGGTAGGCCAACAAGTATGAGGAGACACTTGCTCTAGTTGTCAGGTACACTTCTGTTAGAACTATTAATTCTATTGCTTATGTTGGAGGTTACAATAGATGGATGTAAACACTGCTTTCCTCAATGGAGCAATTGAGGAAGAAGAAGCGTACATAGAACTACTTCAGGGCTTTGAGGTACATGAGAAGGAGTCTCATGTCTGTAGACTGAAGAAAGCTTTGTATGGACCTCGGGCATGGTATTCTTAGATTGATGGATATCTAATAAGTCTTGGTTGATCTTGTTATTATATGACTTGTCTTTGACGAGAGTAGGACTCACATGATAGAGGGAGCCGTAGTGGCAGGAGGATTTGTTTTTGTGATAGAGGGAACAGTCAAGCACTGCTTCAATGTCTGAGGGAGTTGACCTCTGAGTTTGAGATGAAGGATCTTGGTTGGAGACAATACTTCTTGGGACTAGAAATGTGGCAGAAGCAGGGTGTATCTTCCTTGGTCAAAGGAAGCATATTATTATGATCCTTCGGAGATTTGAGATGATGGACAACTAGTCCATGGCCACTCCCATGATAACCAAACTAAAGAAGGTAAGTGGTAGAGGGAGCAGCCAAGATTGCCACAGTAGGATCTAGTTCAATGTCAAAGGAAGCACCCAGTCAGGGTGATCGGAAAGCAACTGTGGTGATGAATCTAGTGAAGGAAGCCTGTCAGTTTATGGTTGAGCCAAGGCATGTGGCACAACATGTGTTGAGGTACTAGCATGGTACAGTTAGTTATGGATTGAGATATCTCTCAAATGATGAAGTATAGCTACTCGGATATACAGGTTCTGATTGGGTAAAAAGTGAGAAAGACGGAAGATCACATCAAGATGATGATTCAGTTTATATCTTGGATGAGCAGGAAGCAAACATCCGTCAGCACTATAGAAGTTGAGTACATTGCAGCTCGTTTGGCGAGTTGTGATACAGTGTGGCTTTGGAAGCTACTAGCAAGATTGTTTGGTAAGGTGCAAGAGACGATCGTGATGACAGGTCGAAGCACATGGTACCACTACATATGGGACATGGTATAGAAGGGAGTAGCAAGGCTCCAACGTATTTCTATGGACAAACAGGTTGTTGACATTCTCACAAAACCTCTATTCCAGGATGAAGTTTGTACACTTCAAGGACAAGCTTGGAGTGGTTGAGAATGCTTCCCTTGGTTAAAGGGAGTATTGATGTTATGGCATCAAGGAGCAGAGGTTCCCTCTAGGTCATGGGTATTGACAGGGAGCCATGTAATGTGGCTAAGGAGATTGGAATAGATAACATCAAGGCCTAGAGTGCTCCCCCGGTTAGGGGTTACCTGACCATATTGCCAATGGTTATTTGGCTAGTGGTTGAGTGAGTACCTTATAGCATCAGGCAAGTGCTTTACCATTCAATAGCATGTGACGACATGTGGGAGTGGTAAATGGGCCCAAGGTTTCACCATTTGTCAGGGGGTTCCTGACATGACTCCAAGTGATGACTTGTGGAGCTAATGACCCAAAACTAGTCTTGTTGACCCTGGTCAGAAGGTTCTGACCATATTGCCATGGGTTTTGGCTAGTGGTGACGAGATCCATTTGCAAAGGGTATGTGTTTAGTGGGTGACTAGATCCCTTTACATGATGTTGATGCAGGATGCTTTCCACATGTAGTGGATGGATACATCAACATAGCTAGGTCATTCAATCTTTTCTTGGAATGGAGAAAATTTTCAACAAAATGTACCTCTGAGGAAGTTAAGGTGAACACCTCCCTTGTTGAAGAATGTAACTAGTGTCGGTCTTCATAATTGTATTTGAGTCATGTATTTATGAAAAGAAAGATTATTTATAAAAGGAAAATTTTTATTGACTTATTAAAGCATGGGTTTCATGCTTGGGTCAATGGTCAATAGGTCAAAGCACCCATTGAGTGCTCTAGGATTTTTGTTGAGTAAAAGTCAAATTTATTATGTAAGAAACCCTTCTTGGGTTAATGGTGTCAAAGAAAGAAATTTATTTTGTCATGTCAAACCCTCCATCCATCAAGTCAGAGTCAAGCTCTTCTAAATTGGTTCCAACTTCACCTTCTACAAGTCGGCTTCTCTTATTATTCGTGTTGGCTCAATATACAGGCAAAAACAACTATATATACCCAAGTGAATTCGACCCAATGGATAAGAAGTCAAGAAGTTTGGGTGGATTACAGACAATGAAGTTAAGTGCTTTACAAGACAGCGAAGTTTGCGTTATCAAGATAATTTGGACCATATATAGGACAGCGAAGTATTGGGTGACTACGGGACTAAAGCATCATGTTATTGCAGGACCAAAGCTTCATGAAACTACAAGACTAAAATTTTATGTGACTACAAGACCAAAATATCAGATGATTGCAGGATTGAAGTTCTCTAGGATCACAGTACCAAAATTCTATATGAACGTTGGAAACCAAAGTTACATAATGTAAAGAAGGATGTAATATCCCCTTTAGGAATATTCCTCAAACCCCAGCAAAACTCCAACCAAATATGTGCAAATGATATAATAACCGAGAAGCTCAAAATGATAAAAATAACAATGGTGCAACATATAATAATGTAAACATGAAATGTAAGCAGATACTCAAGAAACGCAGCGAGAAATGCTAAACCATTTTATTATACTGAGTAATAGAATGAGTACAGGAGGTGATCAGAAAGATGGCACCTCGACTTGCACAAGGCAAGTGAAGAAATACACTCAGAATAGCAAGGGAATGGCCTCTCTCAGAACTGCGTGGAAGCTGCTGGAGAACTGTCGTGCTGCTGCTGCTGCTGGAAATCGAATGAGGATTTGGGGCTGTTCCCCTCCTCGGAAAATGCTAAAACTCTGGAATCGGACTCTACTCAAGAACCCAGAAAAACCCAGAAAGCTTTCCTGAAATAGCCGACCCCCGAAAATCACCCCCTTGGGGTTCTGCGCGGTCCCTCAATGCTCTGCACTGCCACTGAATGAAACCCTCCAGAAATCTGCCTGAAACCTCTGCCAAAACTTTCCAATATGCAAAGGCTGATCCCCTGCTCAATCTCCCAGCACAAATCCTACTGCAAACCCTCAATCCAGAACTACTGCTAGAAAGAACTGCGTCATCCCTCTCAAAACTGCGCACTCATCTACAGTGCTCAATCCTCCTGCCAACTACCAACGAAACTACTGCAAAAACACTGATGGAACTATCTTACCGGAGCAGGCACTCGAAGTCCCCCGGAGCTAAGGGTGAGATCTCCGAACGGAGACACTCAATGCACTAAATAGTGTTGCAGACTAGCTAAACAGCCAGCGTGCTCATAAGTCAAAATGACTAGCTCAAATGCACATAACCGAATGATCAAAATGAGGGGGCTTCTCTCTCCTTTATAGCCTTTGCCTCTCTCAATCCCAAGGCTCACCTCCTCCAACGTAATTCCTCTTTTGCCACATGTTTCTTCCCTTCTACGCAGTCCCTCCAAGTGTTTGCGTGGGCTCCATCTCTACGTCCCCCTTTGACCCCCTTGGCTCCCCTTTAAGTCACAACATTGTGCTACTAGGAAATGACTTTTTATTCTAAAAGTGAGTTATGTCCCCTTTCTCACTTTTTTATTTATAAATAACTATAGAAGGCAAAAAATTGAGCAAAATCGAATATTCCAATTAGCCATGGCTAATTGGGAATATTACAAAGGACGAGCATCTTGATGTACTACTACTTATGAAGAAATGGACTAGCAAATGTGTGATCTCTGAATAAGGCTAACTTGATGGATGGAAGGTGTTCTTGGTCTAGGTAATAAGGGTCATGGTCATCTCAACTTGATTTGAATCTCCTATTGGAAGAGTTTGACTGAATTTTCCCCTTCCGGGGGTTTTTCCCTAGCTAAGTGCCTACATCTAGTGTTCCTCTTTCGTGTTCGTGATCTTCATTTGTTTTTGGCATTTGTCTGGATAATTTTAAGAACACTAATAAAATAATATCACAAGAAATTGTCAATCTAAAGAGAAATCATTTAATTAACCCTAACATAATCACTGTCCTAGATTTCTCAACATCCCTGGCTAAGAGGGAGTGTTGAAATTTGGTAGCTGCGGTTGGTATTCTTCACTACACAAGTCGGCCTTGAAAAGAAAATTAATTGGAGGGAAAACTAAATTTAATTTTAAATTTAAATCTTCGTGGAGGCTCCAAATGTACAAGTCAACCCAGCCAAAAGACACAGCTCTTGGGCAATCTTAATCCACTATATATTGCCATTCGACCTCCCACTTGGAAAAACAATTTGGTTCATCTCTTGTTCTGTTCACACATGTGAAGAGGAGGATTTTTTAGTCTAATCACACATGCAATGAAGGAAAAATTCTGGTTTGTTCACACATGCATTATGACCTTGTTTGTGTATCTATTCTAAGAGGGTCAAAGCCCTAGAGGAGGCTGGGGGCCCAAATTTTGGGTCTGAGGAGGGCTGAAGCCTTAGAATGTTGTTATATGAGGTCTCAGGACCGAAGACATGAAGTTAAGAGAGGGCTGCAAATAGAGAAGGAGGACCAAGACCTTGAAGAGAATGTTGTTCATGGGAGAAAGTCTAGTCAAGCCCTAGAAATCTGTTCATGGAAAAAGAGTTGGTCAAGCCTTAGGAGTTCCCAGGCTGTCTTATGAAACTCGAAGTGTACTTTTGAAGAATTGATCAATTTCTCTTAAGAAAAGATTGTTGGGCTTTTCCCTAGTTAGTGTTTTTCTAGGGTAAAATTTTGTGTCTCTTGTGTTTGGTTGTCTCTTCATGATCCTACTGTCATTACTGCAATGTAGTTGAGATTTTCTATGTATACTTGCTTAATGATAAATGTGAAATAAGATGAATATATTAAGATATCATTGGAAAGTAATTATTGTATTATAAGATCATGAAAAATCAGCATTGATGGCCTAGGGCTTGAAATTTTCACATGTACTCAACCAAAAACACCCAAAGGAACAAACTATATTAAATAAGATTGATATCATAAAAATATGTGTAGATTTAGGTTACTTTAATGTTGATCAAATTTAAATTATGTGAACTTTATCTTTTCACTTCAAGCCTGCAATGGTGGGGCTGATACACTCTTCAAAGTATGTAGAGGTAGACTAATGAGTTCTTACCTATATTACCAGAATTCAGGTGCTAGAAACGCATTTAAGAAATGGATCCATGTACAAAATGCATCTAAAACATGGCTGAAACATTTCAAGTTTCAGTGGTATTTTAGGATTTTTAAAACTTGAGCAGTTGTTTCAGGAAACATTTTGATCACTAAACCGCTAAAACAGAGGAAAAAATGCTAACCATGATTCCTTGCAAATCAATTTTAAAATAAAGGGTTTGGTCCTCCCTTAATAATAACTCTCCTTTTGGCTTTATTTCTAAATTTGAATCTTATAAATGACATATTAAAATTTTTATGTCTAGTTATTTATTTGAATGTGTGTGAGAGAGCATTGTATCATACCTTGACTTTCTAAAAAAATGGTGTATCTATTCCCCGCACTGTATCCATATCCAAACCAATATATGTACTTGTGCAGCTTAAGTTTTTACCATTCACCCCATCCACACCTTTGAAAAGCTTATATTTGATACTTTTTGGGAGGGTGAGTCGGAAAGTGCTCTAGGTCACATGACCCCTGCTAGAGAAATTGTAAGCAACTAGACTGTGATGATAAAAAGTTTATAGAAGACCAGTGTAAGTCCTTCACATCATGGTGACAACCTAGTTGTCACATAGCATTGAATTATGTTTCAATCTTAAGCTTTGTCACGGTAAAATCAAAATCAGTTTTGGTTCTGATCAACGGCCTTGGCTTTCTGTCAGATCCTTTTCGAATTCTACAGGACACTCTTCACACATTTTTCCAGTTTAAACTGCATAGATACTGCTAAATAAACCAATCCAACGAAAACTATTAGAATTGTGTCTCAGTTTCATTGTAGTTTATGTGACGACATAGAGGTTCGGGATTTGTTATGTGAATGTCCAGGTAAAACAGAATAGAGGTATAGCCAGTGATTAATCTAATTCACAATTGAAAACATTTTAACTGACGACTGATTTGACAATTGGCTTACTCAGGTTTATCTCAACTTTAGGGAAAGTTTGACCGAAAGCTGACGGGCAATTCATCTATTAACATCCAGTTTGCCTGAGATTGTGAGGAAGAAACATACATAAAAGGAAAGCGTACCTGCCCATGCAGTTCCTACAGAAGCAATGGATGTTCCAATGGTGAATACCACACGGTGCCTCTCGAATACATCCTGAGGAGCAAATGGAAAGTGTATACAATTCACATGAGTTCAGTTCAGTTCAATTCAATTCCAGAGAGTACACCAAGGAATGAATCACTTTCCGTGAGGGTATAGACGAGTATGGAGCGATAGAAGAAGAAGAGATGGGTGGGACAATGGGTGTTTCGGCGAATGAAATATAACTGAAATACCTTCGTAGAATAAAAGGTGTCCTGAACAGCAGCCCATGTATTGGAAGTTTTGCGCTTCAGTTCTGGAATTCCAAAGGATCTGCGTATCATAGAGGGAGCAGAGCTTCTGAGTCGCTGCATTTTTCACTTTGAATTCGCTCCCTTGCCTAACAATCTCATTTCTTTTTCAAAAAGAGAAGTGCCATGGCAAAAATATAAAACAATTCTCTAAAGCCGAGCCTCATGCACTTGAATTGCGTCCCATGAATGAAATTGTCATGTTACCCTAGGTAGATCTTTTAGATTTGTGATCATTATTAAACAAACTTGCAGCCATTAATTACGATTTCCCTAAAATGGGGGCAGTGTTATAACTCCATCCAGGTTGTCTCCAGGCAGGTTTGTCCATTGGACCAACATGCTTCCATATAGGGTTCATTGTAAAATTAAAGTCATGGTAAAGTTTAGAATTGTGGTTATTAAGTTGACTGTAATTTTATGTTTTTTTTAATGGCGATTGTAATTGGTAGAGTTTTGATTATTGAATTATATTTGGTTTATATTTTCCTATTACGTTTGATTTTAGATTTTAATATTTAAATATTTTTTTTTTTTTAATAGGTGGTGGATGTTTGACGCTTCAGACTTTTGAATGTTTCCTTAGTTGACCACCGTGTCTAGAGGCTTGTTTGTAGGAACAAAATTGTTTATTGGTAAAAATCATTCCAAATTTCCAATTTACCCTAATTGTTATTTATGTTTTTAAAAAAATGGTTATTAATCTAATGTGATGTCTTTTCCCATTTCCACGAGCATTAAAGACTTCCATAGCCTAATTGGATTTCACGAGTTATTAACAAAAATAAAATAAAAAGGTTACCGGAATAAAATAACTAATAATTAAATAAAAATGGTAAAAAGTTATTTGGGAAAAAATAAAGTGATCCATAGTTTTTGCTTACCATTTATGGTTCTCGGAAGAAGAAAATATTATTAAAAGGAGAAGAAGACTAAGGGAAGTGTGAGAAGAAACTATTTGTGAATTATCAAGGAGCTTGAGTAGCTTTTTGAGTGAGGGAAAAACTCTTCTTTTGTGTTGAGATACACACTCTAGCTCGTGGTGGTTGGTTTTAGTGGTTGTAAAGCCATACTTGCTGCCATTGGGATCTTTGCAAAGACATTGAGTTTATCCATTAAGAGGTTGAATTGTCAAAGAAGGGGACAAAATCCTTGAGTAGCTGCAAATTGATTTACAGTTGGGTGGAAGCCAAATTCATTCGATTCTTAGAGGCCAAATTGCATATTTCTCGCAAACGAACTTGTGGTGTTTCAAGGGGGCAATTTAGTTGAATTTAACGAGGAAAATCATCATATTCTTCAGGGTTGAATTGTTGTTGCATTTGCCAAAATTAATTGAAAGTTGAATTGTCAAGCCGAATAGTTGAGCAAATTGTTGGAAGACAAGTTGTTGACATTTTTGGGAGGCTGAGAGCATGATATTTAGAGGTTGATTATGCAATATTTTTAGAGGCAAAGTTCTCTTCTCACAAGGGCTAAATTGATTCTTAATTGGTGGACTAAATTGCAATTTATGGGAGAGCTGAAATTGCTTGTAGCAAGGGGTTCGAAATATTTAGTGAAACTAAAATTTTCAAGGAGATCAGGTGCAAGCATTTTCAAGAAGTAACTCTCCAGGTTTTACTTCAAGTGCTTATGTAAATTTCCTCTTGAGAATTCCATTAAAATAGTACCAAAGTTGCATCATTCATTTAATTTTTGGGTTTTACATTATTTAAATTATTGGCAATTTTATCATGTGAATTTTGAAATTTTTATGGTGTCTTGGAATGGAAATTCATGGTATACTTTTCTAAAGTAAATTCCCTAATAATTTAGTGAAAATAAGATCAAGATATATTACAGTGGTATCAAAGTTTGTGTTCTTACCAGTCTAAAAGGGTTACCACAGTTGATGATTCTAGGAGTTCAATACTACATAACCTATAGGAAGAAAAAGAGTAAAAGCAAAATCCTCATTTAGAATGAGAGGAAGAAGAAGGGAAAATGGGGGATCATGAGGAACAACTATGGGAAATCTTTAGACACCTTGAGTGTTTTAGCCAAGGGACAACAAGAGATAGTCCTTGATATATCCAAAGGATGACGCGAGATGACCTGGGAATTAGCTAGAGAACAAAATGATGTGGCCCAAATATTAAATAGAGGACAAAACGAGGTGGCCTAGATGACAACCAGAGGACAACATGAGATGGCCTACAAAGAAGTTTCTCAACCTATGAGTAGCCTTTATGGGAGTTAGCCCAATAATAGCGCAGAAGATTCACACAAAAATGATAGCATGTTTAAAGGAGATGATAATCACCATGTTGAAGCTAGTAATTCCTCCAATCCAGTTCCCTTGTTAAAACAAGCTACGTTAAGGCCACTAATTCCCAAATTCCTTGAGGAACCAGCAGATAACCAACATAGACAAGATGAAAATTCCTTGGACGCAATGAGGGAGTACGAGGAAATGGGAGCAAATTTCCACGCCCAAATGTCTCTCTAGGATAATTGTGCTCTTAAGCATAGGAGTAAATCAAGAGATCACAACAAGTGGTGGATGAACAACAATGTGTTGAAGAAGGAAAGGAAAATAAATATACCATCTTTCAGTGGGACTTCTAGTGGCACAGCTAGAGCATGGGTACAAAAATTGGATACATATTTCTAGCCTAACCCCATGAGGGAGTCAAAGGCAATCCAGTATGCCACGCTATATTTATAGGGCGAAGCACATGAATGGTGGTATCATGGGTTTTCCACACTCTGGCACACCAACATCAACTCCTATTTAGATTTTACTAAGAGATTAATCCAGAGATTTGATAAGAAGAGTCTGGAGTTGCATTTAAAAGATATAACATAGCTTAAGCAGACAAGGAGCCAAGAAAGCTACATCACGGAGTTCCAAAGATTAGTAGTAATGATAAAGATATGTCCCAGGATCGATTGGTGATGTTATTCTTGAGGGCTAAGCAATTCATTGTGTGGTTGTGTGAAGGCTTTTAAGCCCACTACACTTTAGGATGTTATTTCCAAAACTAGGGATATGGGAGATGTAGTGCCCACGGAGGCACTGAGTAAATTCATCCCCCCATAAAAGAATCAAGAGAAGAAGCCTTGAAAAGGGAGGAATCGGGTAGAGGAGACCAAAGACGAGTTAAGAAGAAGAAAAATTGTTACAATTGCAAATAACCTTGGGTTCCAGGACACATATACATGGGCAAAGGGAAGGTTCACTAGATAGAGATGTTGTTGGACAATGAATGGGAGGAAGAACAAGTAGTGTCTCAAGAGGAGGAGCATGGCAGCAACCGCAATGACAAAGAGCCACCGAAAGGAAAACTAGTTGGGGCTACTATAGCCAAGCTCTCATGCATCCCCAGATACAACACTTTTAGAGTAAGGGGAGTCATATAGGGGAAACAAGTTATGGTCATCATTGATGGAGGATCCATTCATAAGTTTATAGATACATCCCTGGTTGAGAGGAGACGTTTGGCTATAGAAGATTTCAAGGGTTTTGATGTAGAAGCGGTTGGATGACGAAGGATGGCTTGTTTGATTATGGTTCGTCAAATGGAGTTGAAGATGGAAAATTACACCATAGTTGATGATTTCTATGTGGTATAGCTTGTTTATACAAAGTGGTACTAGGGGTACAATGGATCATTTCCATTGGGAGGCATTGGAATGATTATTGTAACATGGAAATGGAATCAGTCACACTAGAAAGACAAGGGTATGACTAAGAAGAATGACCACCAATGCTCCAAAGGTGGTCGTGGCTAAGAAGATGGAAGTTATTTTTTGCCATGGGGACATAGCATGGGTTGCGCAGTGCATGATAACGTAACAAAAGACATCATATGGGATCAACATTACTCAACATATATCCAAGCCTTGTTGGATAAACATTAGAAAGTTTTTGAAGATATCCCTCTTGGCAAACCATCGGATAGGGGTTTTGAACACACTATAGAATTAGAGGAGGGGACCGAGCCAGTTATCACTACACCATATAGGCACCCCAAGAGATTCAAGGAGGAGATTGAGAAGACTATTAAGGAATTGTTGGATATGGGGTGCATAAAGCCCAACACCAATCCATTCACATCCTATGTGATACTAGTTAAAATGAAAGATGAGACGATGAGGATGTGCATAGACTGTGATATCCCTTAGCTTAATGATTTGATTGTAATTAAATGTGCATAGGTTTGTTTTAATTAAGTATGTTACATTGATAGACAGATAAACATCTTAATTATTAGTAATTAATTACTGATGATGATTGTTTGTAAAGTTGTAATTATGTTTTATTTTGTAAATAAAAACAAATATGGGAAAGTAATGGATGAGTACAAATGGTTGAAAGAGAAAAAGGTTGCAATTTAAATTGGGAAATTATTATTATATATTAATAAGTCCTAGGCATCTAATCTGGGTGATTAGATTTAATTCATAAATTATGATATTAGTCAATTAAATGTTTCCTAGAAGACTAGAAGTTGTCTTCAAGAGTGGGAAACAAGAGCTCATAGATGGGAAAATAATTACATGCCACCTAAGGCAATTATTAATCACCAAAAGAGTGGTAGATGGATAGTATACGGAAATTTTTCTTGCTTTTGTCTCATTATTCTGAGAGCGGAATTTTGGAAGAGACTGAAGAGAAGCAAGAAGGAACATAGAAAAAATTTGTAGACCTAGTTGCTAGGGGGGCCAAGCAATTTGTTGTGTCAAGGTTGGGTGGAGCCAAATATTTAGTTATCAATTTCCCATTCATTTATTCAAGTCGGTATTTCTGCCTATATTCTTGGTTTATTTATTCATGAAAACAAAACTGTTTATAATATTTATTTTCCATAAATATCTAACTTATTTGTGTATATTGAATCAAGAGTATTGTAGAAAGTCTTTAAATTCCTAAAAGTATATCGATCAAGAAGAAAATGTGTTTCCTTTTTCTATAGTTTGATTGTTAAAATAGATAACATGATATGAAAAGGAAATGTCTAACATTTTAGCATAGTACATGTGATCAAAAAGATTTGCAGTTGCATATCAATTTATAAATAATAAGTTCTTTGCTATAGAAAGCATGCACAATACATAACAACTAGAAACAACAACTTATAAGATATAAACATACGTATATATTAGTTATATATCATAGTAATAATGTGTTACTCATTGATGTTGAGTTAGGCAAAAACGCGATGGCTAGGGTTAAAGAGGGAAAGCATTTTGTCGTCGCCGCACAGGAAACCAAGGAACTAAGCCGTAATGGATCAGCGCTGCAAGGGATCAGTGATGCAAACGATCGATCGGACCCTTCCCTTACTCGATCCGCAGTTCACATCGACGCAGGAGGATCAGTCAAACAGGGTAGGGCTGCTCGCAATGGAGGGAAGGCTATGCGGCCTGATGAACCCCTGCCCCCAATCCGACCTTCCCGTGCTGATCAATTTAGTTTTCTCAAGCAAATCAATAAGGGAGAGAGCGAATACGCTGAGCCGTGGATTAATGAGATTTCCCAGACGTTGCTCTGCTTAAAGGCTCTTCATTTGCGCAGAATGATCGTTACGAATGAATATCCCAGGGCTCTGGCTCGCACCCGCAGCTACATACTACAGGTTCCTAAACTGGAGAAGTGCTCGGGGTTTTCGACTCTCGGGCTTCTCGAAGTTGCACGGTCCTGCAGATCTGCCCTTGATCAATCAGATTAGGCCCTCAATAGACAGATCAACCAAAATCTTGCAGGTCTAACACCCCAGATGGAAAATCGCCATGGCAGATCTGCTCTAGGAAGCACAAGAAGCCCTGGAACTGGGTCTAGGTCCTTCTTTGACTCTTTTTAGGTCCAAATTTCTCATCCTACAGGCAGAACCATCCTGCAATGGGTCAGTTCTTCAGATCTGGTGCTGAATCTTAAAATGGAGCTAGAACGACGGATTGGGATCCCTTCAGACCTTCAAAGACTTCTATTTCAAGGTAAACAACTTGAAGATCTTTTTCCCCTCTCTTCTTACAGCATTACCAGGAACAACTCAATGGTGGTCACCCTTCGTTTGAGAGGGGGAGCTGTTGGACAACCATCTTCAGCTACAGCTTTTTCATACAAAGATGTCGTCCATGCTTAGATGCCCAAGAAAACAGCTCCACCGGCTCAGGCTCCCAAACCTTTTTTGGTGGACAAACTGGAGGAAACCCCTTCCATTGAAATAATGCATCCAACGCTAAATGAGCAAATCCAAAAGTATGCAGAGCATGGCATTATTTGCAGGTTTAATGGGCTATGGCCATGCACAACAGATCTATACCAATGGATTCACTCTCACTGGACCAATAATTGCAAGGTTCTTCTCTGCTCTAAGGGTTTCTTCATTATAGTGTTTGCTTTCAGTGAGGACTACCAAAAATCATTAACTGAAGGCCCATGGTTTTTGGGCTCAACAAGTTTATTCCTTACTCCTTGGTTCCCAGATTTCGATCCCTCTACAACAATCATCACCAAGCTCCCCATCTGGGTCAGACTTCCTAATCTCCCGGCGCATCTATGGCACTTTGTTGTATTCCAAGGGATCGACAATACTCTAGGCCGCTTTCTAGCCACAGACACCTCTAGAGGGGAAAAGGGCATATACACCTTCGCCAAAATCTGTGCAGAAATAGACATGAGCAAAGGTTTACCTGATCAGATTAATCTCAAAATTGGAGACTTCCATTGGACTCAGACCCTGGATTATGAGAACACAGCCTTTCGCTGCCGAACTTGCCATCACACAGGGCATCTTCAAAGCTCTTGTCCCTCGATGCCTGCCCAAAAGAAGAAAGCCAATCCTAAGCTGAAATCCAAAAGTTGGAAACCTCATGATCCTCCCCCCATGGATGATGTTGATGATTTTAATTCCAGCTCAAATGAAGAGGAAGGGGATGCGGAAGGAATGGACGCAAAGCTGGCACAGGACCTGCCCTCGACTGGTCCTGAGGATTCTACTGTCCCTCCAAACTCACAGAAAAGAACTCTTGAGTCCTCTCCCTCGGATTCAGACAAGGAGACTTCTCCGTCAGCCCAACTCAGTTTGCAAATCATGCTAGCACAACATAGTCATCTTGGTTGGGTCAAAGTTCGTAAAAAGAAAGGGAAAAAATGTCGAATAGTTGATTCTACCCACGTTGGGTAGAATCCTTTGTTCTACTCTTGTCATTCTGTTCCTCTTGTTACTTCTTGCTTAGCACTGCTCTTTTCTTGTTTTCTCTTAGGGGCCGAGGTGGATAGTCTATCCTTTCCGGCTGCCCGTTTTCTTGCTTCTCTTGGTTGTAACTTCATATTGTACCATACGTCCTCTTAATAGATTTAGTTTTACAGAGAAAAAAAAATAATGTGTTACTCGTTTCAATGAGAAACCTATATCTGGAATTAACTATATGTATATGTAAGAACACATATATAGGTATTATATATAAATAATTACAAACAAGCGACTCTATCTTCGAATAGATTATAAAGGAAGGAAAAATATCATTATAGGAAAAAAAGAATAATAGTAAAATTGATGAATAGTTTTACATACAATAAACAAATTTTTTACTTTTACAAAGAATTTGAAA
>APFE031219895.1:183450-212225 GCA_000404065.3 Pinus taeda
TCCCTCACTGTTGCTCATAGACAGAATAGACAACACATATGCCTTTCCTCTGCCCTCCAAGCCTCCTATTCCCTTGCGCAATTTCTCTTGGGTCCTCAAGCTACCACCTATGTGTAATTACCTCACACACTGCTCACTAACCTCTGAAATAATTGCGCAATCCTCAAGGAAAGAATTCCTTCTGCATGCAAGAGATATCCTCATGGGAATATTCCTGCAACTGATAGTACATTGTCCCATCCTTTGATCTCAACTGGGTCTATATCTTAACTGACATGCATGAGTTATTTATGAGAGAATATTCAGTTATCTGAAGTACACTAGTTGCATGCATGCATGCATTGACTAACTGAACTCACAATCAGTTCCACAAACAATTGGAACAAATCTAACTGGACTTAACTCAGTTAACTGAGCTAACTAATTATAACTCAAAGTACAACTCATCATGATCTCCTTAATTAAGGGATAACTTCCTCAATCAAAGGGATAATTGTTGCATGTGTTCACAAAGACTTCATGTTTGATTTTCTCCAACTAATTAACTCAAGATGAATTAATTAATTATTTTTACAAACAATTGTTGAGCTCAAATTCAAATTTTAATTCACAATTTTAATTTAGGGACTAATTAAAATTGGAATGTATCTTGAAATGCTATATATAGGAATGTTATTTTTAGCATTTCTTGTTGCTATTTTCAACATTCCCTCTCAACAAGAAAGGGATTATCTATCACCCCAATCATGTCTCTATGGAACTCGAATTTGCATTTTGACAATGCCTTAGTCAAAATATCTGCATCCTACTCCTCGGTCGAAACATACTGCAACAACATGATCCTCTTCACCACATAGTCTCGAAGATGATGATACCAGATATCGATGTGCTTGGACCTATCATGAAATACTGGATTCTCAGAGAGTTTGATACAACTCTGGTTATCGCAATAGATCACAGTTGGATCCATCCTCTGATCAAACAACCCAACTAGAATTTTCTGCATCCAAATGGCCTCACATGCTGCCTGGCTTGCAGCCATGTATTCAGCCTCTACTAAGCTAAGTGCAACTGACCTCTATTTCTGTTGTACCAAGAAACTGCAGCTGAACCAAGGTTGAAAATTCCTCCTGAAGTGCTCTTCCGATCTGATGGACTCCCTGCCCAACCTGCATCTGTGAAGCCCTGAAGCTTCACTCCCTATGTCCGTCTGTACCATAATCCATACTGAGATGTGCCTCTGAGGTATCTCAGCACATGCTTTGCTACCTTCCAAAACAACTTGGTAGGCTGAACCATAGCTTGACTCAGCTGGTTCACCGCAAAGCACAAATTTGGTCATGTGTTCACTAAATACATCAATGAGCCCACAAGCTTCCGATACACAATAGCAACTACTACCTCACCTGAAGTAGCATCCTCCTTCCTCCAGTTACCTGCTAGAGGAGTCTGCATGGGCTTGCACTTCTCCATGTGGAATCTCCTGAGTATCTCATTGGCGTACTTGCCTTGAGACACAAACACTTCCCCATCCTTCTACCACACTTCCATGCCTAGAAAGTAGTGCATGAGACCCATGTCTTTCATCTCGAACTCTCTTGCGAGGTCCTCCTTGCAAGAATTGATCAACTGATCATCACCTGTCAATATCAGATCATCAACATAAAGAACAATGATCAATGGCTTACCTCCTACCATGATGTGGTAAAGGTTCGCATCTGCTTCACTCTTTGTGAAGCCCAACTCAGTGAAATAGTTGTCGATCCTGGTGTACCAAGCATGAGGTGCTTGCTTCAGCCCATACAAAGCTCTCTTAAGTCGGCACACATGCGACTCACGATCGAAGGTCTCAAAACCTTTTGGCTACTCTATGTAGACCTCTTCCTCAATCTTACCATTGAGGAACACAGTCTTCACATCCATCTAATGGATCTTCCAACCCATTTGTGTTGATAGTGCCAACATCGATCTGATAGATGAGTACCTTGCTACAGGAGCAAAAGTCTCATCGTAGTTGATCCCCTCGACCTATGAGAAACCACGGGCAACAAACCTTGCCTTATGTTTCTCCACACTACCATTAGTTGCTTGCTTTACCTTGTAAAGCCAACAGGAACTCACCACTAACATGTTCTCTGGTCTTGGAACAACATCCCAAACATTGTTTCGAACTATGGAGTCATACTCCTCCACCATAGCATCAACCCAGACTCGCTGTTGCACTGCTTCCTCAAAGGAAGATGGTTCGGTCTCTATACATTCCCCAATAAGGGCCATGTAACCAGTGTACCGCTCAGGTGACCTCCTCTATCTGCGCTAAGAAGATGGCTCTCCCACATTCTCTCTCGCATCCATCAATAATATGTTAGCTTCCCTTGAGTGTTTCTGCCCATCTCTGGAAGACTCTGCCTAAGTGGATGTCTCCACTCCTGGATCCTCTGAATGCGGCTGCTTCGCATCAATCTGAGGCTCCTCCTCCTTAGGAACCAAAAGTTCCTCCTCTGCATGAAACTTGAGCTCCCTCTCAAGTGAAACTCGTATGGCCTTCAGCTCATCGAACTTAAGATCTTTGCGAACCACTGCCCTTTGACTGGTAGGCAAATACACCCGATAGTTGTGGGGAGTATCAATGTACCCCACAAGTATCCCCAACTCTGTTGTTGGCTCTAGCTTCTTCCGGGCATCTTTGGTCACATGGAAAAATACCGATGAGCCAAAGATCCTGAAGTGACTCACATCTAGTCTCTTCTTGGAGAAAGCCTCCTTTGGTGTCTTCATCCTAAGTATGTGATGCGGGCTTCTATTCTACAAGTAAGCTATTGTATTGCATGCCTCAGCACACAAAATGAAGTGGTAGGCCTTGGTCATGCAACATCGCCTGAGCTTCTCCCTCAATCATTATTTTCTTCCTTTTGGCCACCCCATTCTGCTGTGGGTTATGGGGTGCCGTAAACTCTCGTTTAATTCCTTTTGTTGCACATAATTCCTTAAACTCTTGAGAGACATACTCTCCACCATTGTTGCTTTGCAAGGCCCTGATTTTCTTTCCAGATTCTTTCTCAACCAAGGCTTTGAACTCACAAAACCTTGAGAAGTTTTGATCCTTCTTTTGCATGAAATAGATCCAACATCTATGAGAAAAATCATCATGAAAATAACATAGTACCTTTGTTTAGCGATGGAGGCTGTCGAGAATGGTCCACACACATCTGTATGAACTCGCTCCAAGATTACTTCAGCTCGACTGTCTCAATCCTGAAAGGACGATTTTGCATACTTACCCAAGGTACAACCTTTGCATGTGTCCACTTGCTCAAGTTTACCCTTGGGAAGTCCAGCAGAAATCTGTTGCATGATCTTCAAGGCCCCATGGTGCAAGTGGCCCAATCTTCTATGCCATAGCTCGCCAATATCTTGGCTTTTCACCAACTCTGCTTTAGAACTCAATGCAACACAATCATCTACCTCGAGCTTGTAGAAATTATTCACTCGAATCCCAATCCTCTTGGTCTGTCTCGTAGCGATGTGTCTCAAGAATGCCTTTCCTTTACTAAAGACTACATCATAGCCTTTGTCTTCCAACATTTCTACGGATACCAGGTTCTTCTTTAGTCCAAGCACATACTTTACATCAGTCAGGGTGAGAGGAGCTCCATGCTCCCTTTGAAACACAATCGTGCCTTCACCTGAAACACAGTACTTTCCATCATCGCCCATCTCTATGCACATTTGGAGGTCCTTCTCCTCCAAGATATTGAATAAACTCTTGTCGCCGATCATGTGGAATGAGGCTCCACTGTCCAGGTACCAAACACAACCCACCATCAATGAAACCATGCATGCGATGAGAGTGAAATCCAATTCAAACTGTGAGGCCAGTGCCTCACCATCTGATCCTTTCGAGGATCCCTTCTTGGATTTTTTCTGTGGACAATTTACTGCATAATGGCCCACCTCATGACAATTAAAGCATCGCACTTTAGATTTGTCATTCTTTTTCCCACCATGGGAAGAACTCGATTTGGAGTGGGAAGCCTTCCCTTTCACTTTACTCGT
Organism: Pinus taeda; assembly: GCA_000404065.3. Lineage (NCBI taxonomy): Eukaryota > Viridiplantae > Streptophyta > Pinopsida > Pinales > Pinaceae > Pinus > Pinus taeda. The sequence goes on from APFE031219895.1 coordinate 187,507, forward strand.
CTTACTTGCTAAGTTTACATTTTCTTCATCATCATGCTTTGATGAAGAACTATCTCTGATGCTTCTCCTAATCTCCTCCTACATCATATCCGACCACAGTCGTTCCCAATCTGGCAGTTTCTCTCTTCCATTTACTAAGTCTTGGTAGCTATGCCAGCTCTTAGGAAGACCGAGGAGAGCAAGAATCACCATGTCATCATCGGCGGTCGTGATTCCTACACTTCCAAGCTCATCTCTGCAGGTGGTGACCTTGTTCAGATATTTAGAGATCGTGTCGCCCTTTTCAGACTTGATTTTCCAAAGATTGTCCTTCAGCATTAGCTTCCTCTGGTCGTCGTTATTTTGATATAGATCCTTCAATGTATTCCACATTGAAAATGGAGTCTCCTTCCCATGGAGACTCGAGACAATATGGTCTCGAACTCCCTCAAGAAGAATCCTCCTCTCTCTCGCCACAAATTTCTTCCATTCCGTCAATTCTTGGGCATTAGTTGTTGCTGGCTTGGGGACTTCTTGATTAATGAAATCCTTCAAACCATTGTCCTCTAATACCACTTCCATGCGATCCTTCTAGGCTATGTAATTTGAGTTGCCATCCAAGGCATACTTGAGTCTCAAGCCATTGAACGCCATTGGTGAACTTTGAGATGTGATAAGAAATCGATTTTGTACCTACAATCAAGAACTTCTCCCTTCTCCCTTCTCCCTTCTTTGTATATTATTCTCCACTTTAATCACCTTTGCTCTGATACCATGTAGAAATTCTCACTGTAGATCACCTAATAATGCAATATACTAAAGCAAAATACTTGATCTACTTCTACAAACAAAATTGCGGAAGCTTAATCGATTTTGAGCAAGATCAAATAGAACACATATAACAGATGAAGAAGAAACAATCACACATGAAACATAGAAGAATACTTTGGGGAAAGCCTCAGCTAAAAACCCCGCTATCTGTATTATCATACAAGTGGAAATATCTCAGGATTACACAAAGCTTTAGCTCACAAGCTATCTAGCTCTCAGTACAATCCCTCACTACTCCTCATAGACAAAATAGACAACACATATGCCTTTCCTCTGCCCTCCAAGACTTCTATTTCCTTGCGCAGTTTCCCCTGGGTCCTCAAGCTGCCACCTGTGTGTAATTATCTCACACACTGCTCACTAACCTCTGAAATAATTGCGCAATCCTCAAGGAAAGAATTCCTTCTACATGTAAGAGATATCCTCATGGGAATATTCCTGCAACTGATAGTACATTGTCCCATCCTTTGATCTCAACTGGGTCTCTAAACTGGCATGCATGAGTTATTTATGAGAGAATATTCAGTTATTTGAAGTACACTAGTTGCATGCATGCATTCATTGACTAACTGAACTCACAATCAGTTCCACAAACTGTTGGAACTAATCTAACTGGACTTAACTCAGTTAACTGAGCTAACTAATTACAACTCAAAGTAAAACTCATCCTGATCTCCTTAATTAAGGGATAACTTCCTAAATCAAAGGGATAATTGTTGCATGTCTTCACAAAGACTTCATGTTTGATTTTCTCCAACTAATTAACTCAAGATGAATTAATTAATTATTTTTACAAACAACTACTGAACTCAAATTCGAATTTTAATTTAGGGACTAATTAAAATTGGAATGTATCCCGAAATGCTATCTATATGAATGCTATTTTTAGCATTTCTTGTCGCTATTTTCAACAGCATATAATTAAAAAATTCTTGTATTGGAGAATCTTTGGGAAAAATTCTCCGAAGAAATTAAATACAAATAAATTTCCAATACAACAAAGGCATTATCCCTATAACATGTTCTAATCTAGAAAGGGACATGAAAAATTGTGTCATCTTTAGAATACTATACAATCAAACTAAAACATGGTCACAAGCATCATGAGCTCAAGGATTAAAAGTCAGACAATTGACTTAGGATAGAAATATAAGAGCTCGATGAGTTTTGAAAAGTGGTTTTAAACTAAAGCTTTTCCAAATGAGTTCTTCCTCGTTAAAGAGATGAGTAGTACCTGTGTCAAAGAGGTTACAAATAATAGTTAGACACTCTCATGATTTAAGTAAAAAAAATTGTAAGTAAAAGTAAACAAAAAATTTAAGGAAAATTTGAGAAATATGGGAGGGTTTTACCTGTAAAAATTAAGAAGAATCCTTTCATGTTTTCTTATTTGCATAAAAAATATGCCAAATAAAGTCAATGAAGATGAATGAATGATTGTACAAAAGTAAAAATTACAAATGCTTAGTAAAAAACTGGAAGAAGAATAAAAACCCTCTCTAGCAGAGAGTGGCAAAATTTGTTCATGTGTATTAACTAGAAATCAACCTTTACTTCGAATGTACACAAAAGAAGAATTCAAAAAGGAAGGGTTTATTTTACCAATGAAGAAACCCTTACCTAGGGTATAATTAGAAAATTTGAAATGAATAAATTACCATTCTTATTGAGAGTTTAAAAAAAAGCACAGAAAAACCCTAACGATGCTTATACAAAAACGTTACAAGGATCGACATAGTGAGCAAACCGCATTGCAGGATAAATTAACAATTACCTCGAAGATTTTATTAGGGAAGTGATAAAATTAACCAACCAGAAACAAACTCAAAAGTCAAACCCAAAACCATGTGAGGGAACTATTTTGAACCCATTTTAATTCAACAATCTAATTTCCAGGAAGAGAAATAAGTACGAAGTTTTTAGTGGCTTCAAGATTAAATATTAGCTAGAAGAGCCAATAGCGCAAAATGGAGATGAGAAACTTTGAGACCTTTTTCAGAGAAAGAGTTGAATGAATATTCAATATATCAGGAAACTCGAGGGAAGGGTTAGGGAGATATTCTTTTGAATACCCTAACTTCTTCCAGATAAAACCCAAAAGACCTGAAAAATTGTGAATGCAATAGCATAAGACTTTATTTATACCATAAAAGACCTGCAAATTCAAATTCAAATGAATTAATGCATGATAGAAAAACCTACAACTATAGTAAAAAATAAATTATATTCAATTTACCTTCGTCAACATGATAGCTAACATGAAGTAAATCCACTAACCCATTTGACAAATGGGGAGTCAACTTGGCATGACACATGTGGAGAATTTCAAAGTAAAAGGGAAGACTCAGTATGAAACCCTAGCCATAGAGCAGCTTATCTTGTGAAAACTCTCATCAAAATCAATGAACGGTAGAACTTGAGGTAGTCATTAGGTGTAATGCCCCCTACCACATTTGCCCTCTTTATCAAGCCCTTAGGGTAAATATGAAACAAAGTGCCACTATGACATGACCCAACCTCCAAGCTCCAATTAAGGAAGTGGAGCCTATAATTGAGACTTTCTGACCACCAACTAACATCCTGCAAGGGCTACATATCACCCGAGTGTTGAAGAAACACCCCAAGTAGTCAATCCCTAAATTGGAACTATGTTTTAGTGACCTGGACTCCCAATCACACCCTTGACACTACTTGCATGTAGTTGAAGGTTTCCAACCGCACTCACAAGCCTTGCTCCATGAGATTGTGACCTAAATTGTCGAGTTCAGTGCTTGTAGTCTCGAGATTTGAGCCGCAATTCCAGGACAGCCTCTAGACCCCTACCCAGAACTGCCTAAGACTTCTTAGAATGATAAATGACATCAAGACGATGCTAAGAATATAAAACTTGAGCAAGAACTTGACCTAACTATGCCTAGCCATGACATTCATTTTGTCAAACATATGGCAAACAAGTAAGCTACATATTATAAATGCATATCTAATCATAGGAATTTGAAACTTATCTAAGAATCACCAAGAAGGCTCTATTCCCTCTCCACATAGCTTCAAAAACACTTATTACCCATGCATTCATTAACCATTCATAAACTAATCAAACATAACAAAAGCCATAGCTAGAACATGTTATGGAACCATGTTTATAACCAACATATAACCAGAATAATAACCATGACAAAACAATCTTCAAAGCCACATACTAACAAGTACAAGTACTCATGAATCACAATAGGAAGATAGCTCTTATTAAAATATGCAAAACCCAACCAAGTTAGGGACTTCCACGTACCACCTAACCATAGATTGTCCAAACCAAATATTTCTTTTAGCCAACCACTCTCGTGCTATATTCCAAGCATGAATGTGGGATCTCAAGACATAAACAACCAAGGCTTCCTGAAGATTAAACCACCTCCAACCTCAGGCTACCGTGATCTCGCCAAGACCGGTCAAGAGATCACGAAACCCAAATAAACTCGGATGCCTCAGTGTTTCTTCACCGTTACCTTGAGGAATTTACCTATCTTCACCCACCTGCCGAGGGCTTCTCGGATATTAAACCACCTCCACTCCCAACCCTTGGGAATTTTCCTGAGACCAACTCACCCGATTCAAAAACCTTTCGAAAATCCAAATCTCAACCATAAAAGAATCCCATCACACCATGACTATCCAAGAAATGGCAAGGTAAGGCTGAAACCACTGTCAAACCAGACAAAACCCATGTCCATGACAACAAATTAACAAATGAATGTACCATGCATTCACACCTCAGCTAGGAAATCAGACATACGACCTATTACCTGCAAAATCCTCCTATTGAAGCTACTTGATCCAACCTTCCTTGCTTGTCCTTTGCTTTTATTTTATTTCCTTCTCCTTCCTTTGCCTTCCTTTCTCCAATGCTAGAGTGCTCCAAGAATGCTCTAAGTGTGGAAGAGTGAATGATATCCAAAGCTAGAATTGACAAAAAGCTAAACCAACCCAAAAGTTGTGAATTGATCCTCATAAGCCTTTTTATCATTGAGGCCTCTATTTTCTTCATTTTCCTTCAATTTCCCTCTCTTGCAAATTTGTGACCTTTCATCTCCCTTTTCTCCTATTTACCTTTATTTTTCATAAATAAATGTCAATGAATGCCTCTTTGCCTTTGTTAATGCCTTTGCCAATTTCCTTAGACATAAATAAACTGAAGTGACACCCACTATGATGTTTTACCGAACATCCAGCTTGGAATATGTGTCCCATGAACCTTGGTCTTATTTTGCCTTTATTAACCTTTATTACATGATTTTTAAACCTGAGGTTGTTACAAACCCTCCCCCTTGGGGGAACACCGTCCTCGGTGTTCTATGACACCTATGACCAACAAGACAATAGAAAACCAAAACATATTTCCCATGAAGCTTTATAACTTAGCTTGATGCAGTATTTATAATAACAACCTACTGAAAAGAAGAACCAACATGAAAACATGACAATCATACTACTTATTGGAACTTTATAGCACCATCTCATTGTGGTATTTATAATAACAACCATACATAGATATGTACATATACCAAAACTCCTTTGCGTCAATTGGAAAAGAATGAAGGAACATAGCTTGCATTTGATCAACCATCTCCCATGTAGCTTCATCGGGCCCAAAGTGCTTCCACTGCACTTTAAATTGCTTTCTTGCTCTGTCCCAGAGCATGAGTTGTTTCCACTACAATATGCATTGAGGTTCTAGCTGGAATTCTCCTTCTGGATCCACCTACAATACAGACCAGTCAATCACATGATTAATATTTTTCACATATCTTTTAAGCAATGAAACATGGAAAACATCATGGACTTTCACTGTTGGAGGCAGTGCAAGTCTATAGGCCACTGGTCCAATCCTCTCAATGATATATAACGACCAGCATTATCGAGGTGCCAACTTGGCGCATGACCCAATCCTTAAGGAACTCCTCTTGGGCTTGATGTGCAAGTACACATGCTTCCCAACCTAAAACTGCTTAAATTACCTATGATTATTTGCATAGCTCTTTTGTCTATATTGTGATGCCTTTATATTCTTCTTGATAACCTGCATTTCTTCTTCCATCACAACCAACATGTTTGATCCAATCAATACCCTGTTCACTAGATCACTCCAGCTGATCGGACTATTACAACTCTGCCCATAAAGTGCCTCAAATGGACTTATCCTCAATGACTCTTGATACCCATTATTGTATTCAAACTATACCAGTGGAAGGTACTCCTCCCACCTCTGTTGATGCATAACATACATCCTCAACATATCCTCTAGAATCATGGTAACCCTCTTTGTCTGTCCATTTGTCTATGGATAATAAGTTGTATTGAAAGCCAATTTTGTCCCCAAACTTGCAAACAACTCCTTCCAAAACCTGGAAGTGAACTTGGCATCTTTGTTGGATACAATCTTCTTGGGAACACCATGCAATATCATTGTCTCCCTGATGAATACCTAAGCTACCTCGCTAGTTGAATTAGTATACTTCACTAGAATAAAGTGAGCTACCTTGGTCAACTTATCAACCACAACCCTGATGGAATCATGTTGTCTAGATGTCCTCAACAAACCTGTGATGACATCCATGGAAATTACTTTCCATTTCCATTTTTAAATTGGAATCAATTGTCATAAACCACCTGGATGCTTACACTCTTCTTTTACCTATTGGCAATCCAAACACTTTGCCACAAACTCAGTTACCTCGTTCTTCATATTTGGCCAGTAATAAAACTTCTTCACAACTATCAAAGTCTTATGATATCTCGGGTGACCTGAATAGGAATTAACATGGAATTCCCTCAAGATAAGCTTATTGAGCTCATTGATGTCTGATACATAGATCTTGTCCATAAATCTCACCAAACCATATGTTGTGAGATGATAATCCACATCCTGATCACCCGTATCCTACTGCTGTAACCTGTGCTTAAGATGTTGGTACATGTCACCCTGTTTCCCCTGCCTACAAGATCTACTCCTGCAAATCTGTCCCATATGAACTCATAGTTTCAATGTAATTTACTTGTACTCTTCTGCTAAGAGCATCTGCAACCCTATTCTCCTACCCTTGATGTACCTGATCTCGAAGTCAAACTCAATGAGCATGGCCAACCATCTGCCTTGCCTGGCATTCAAATTAGGTTGGCCAAACAAGTATCTTAACCCACTATGATCACTCATCAAAACAAACCTCCTGCCAAGAAGATAATGTATCCACATCTTCAATGCATGAATGATCATTTCCAACTCAAGATCGCAAGTCACATAGTTCTACTCATGCTCATCCAGTTTCCTTGACTCATAGCATACCAACTGTCCCTCCTGCATTAGGACTCCACCAAGTCTACTCTTGCAAGTATCTGTACACACCATAAACTCTTTATCTGGATCTGCAATCTTTAGAACTGGAGCGTTTGTAAGCAACTGCTTCAATTGCTCAAAACTAGTTGCACACTCCTCTGTCCATTCAAATTTCTTTCCTTTACTCTTCAAAGATGTAATAGGATAGGCATTCCATGAGAATTTCCCAATGAACCTCTTGTAATAACATGTTAGTCCCATGAATGATCTAACCTCATCCACATTCCTAGGATCTTCCCATTCCATGATATCTCTAATCTTTTCTAGATCCACCGCCATGCCTTCCTTGGAAACATGTCCCAAGTAATGAACTTCTATCTGGGAGAAACTGCACTTACTAAGCTTGGGATACAACTGATACTCTCTCAACAATCTCAATATTGTTGTCAGGTGTTCTGCATGCTCTTCCTCGTTCTTAGAATATATTAATATATCATCAATGAATAATATCACAAACTTGTCCAGATAAGGACACAATACATTATTCATCAAACACATGAAAGTAGATGCAACATTAGTCAAATCAAAAGGAACCAAAACAAACTCATAATGCCCATACCTGGTCCGGAAAGCAATCTTGTAAATGTCCTCTTATTTGATGTGTACCTGGTGATATTTTGATCTCAAATCAATCATTGAGAAGGATATTTCTCCCTTCAATTGATCAAACAAGCCATCAATTCGAGGCAACATATACCTGTTCTTGATCGTCACCTTGTTCAACTTCCTATAATCAATGCATAACATGAGAGTATTGTCCTTATTGTTGAAAAACAACATTGGTGCACCCCAAGGTGATTCAGTTGACCCAATGTATCCCTTATCAAGCATTTACTTCAACTATAACTTTAGTTCCACTAACACTGGAGTGCTCATCCTGTAAGGTGCATTTGATGTTGGTGTTGCTCTTGGTACGTCCTCAATAGATAATTCCACTTTCCTGTTAGATGGTAACTCTAAAATATTTGTTGGGAATACATCCTAAAACTATTGCAAAATCGGATACATCTTCAAGACTTAAGCATCTTCAACCTCCTTCCCTTTGTCACTAGAAACATGCACTTCTTGCAACTGTGCTTAACCTGCATATATGTAACCATTCTCATTGATGTAGGCTTCTTCTTTCCTTGCAAGATTCTCTTCTCTCCATCATCATCCAAAGTACTTAATAGCCTTCTCATAATAATCCACCTTAGTCTTGTGAAGGTACAACCAATCCATACCCAAATGCATATTGTATGATCCCAATGGAAGCACATTTAGATGCACTGATGTAAACATATTGTTCAACTCAAATGCACAAGCTCTCACCTGATGATGAACTCTTTTCTTAGTACATGTACCCAACTGCACAAACCAAGACTCTGCATGCACTTTTCTCAAACCAAACTTATCCACTAGGCCAGGATTAACATAACTATAATTAAGATCCAGGGTCAATCAAAATGGAAACAACTTGATCAGAAAGCTTACCTTCCATCTCAATAATGGATGTCTGGTGATCCACTTGCTTGTTATAAAATGCTACATAGATCTGAGTAATACACTAGTCCACATCCCCAATTGTTTGTGCCTCTTGAGCACTATATATCTGAGGTCTGCCACCATTATACAATGGAAAATCCTTCTTGCGATGATCTTTGCCACAAATCCAACACTGTAATGATTCTCTGCCACTACCCTTATTCTGATGCTCTCCAGGATGATGTCCAAGTCCCTTATCTACCACATTAAACTTCTTGTAAGGAGAAACATTATCTTTTTCACTTACATCTTGAGGTCTTGTTTGCTTCAGTGGTCACCTTGCTTTAGTATTTTCATTCCCTTTATAACCATGCTTAGACTCATACATACTTACGCTTTGATTGCTCATAATAATGCTTCAACTTTCCAATAACTTCCTCCAACAATCGAAACTCATCATACTCAGTCTGATCCTTGAATGCTAATGACAGTCCATTGATGAATCTATGAACCGTTGTCTTCTCATCCTTGAGATAAGGCACATATCTCAACAACTCAAGGAACTTAGTCATGTATTCCTCATTTGTCATAGATCCCATCTTCAACTCATAGAACTCCTTAGTCTTACCATCATAGTACCTCTTTGACAAGTATTTCTTCCTAAAGAGTCTTTTTAACTCATGCCAACTCAATTGCTCTATCATGATACCTCTAACATGCTTTATGTCTTCCCACCAAATGTTCGCTTTTCCTTTGAGGCTGAAAATAAATATCTTGGCTTTCATGTTCTCTCTATAATCATGCAACTCGAAGAAATGCTTTATCCCAAGTAGCAATGCCTCTACATCTTTCAGTTTCTTCAGCTCTCCATCAAATGTAGGAGGCTCGGCTTTCTTGAACTCATCCGGAAAGTACCCCCTCTCAATCTTCCTGTAAGGATGATAGTGATGATTACCATGATACCTGTCTAAACTAAAACTAGAATAGAACCCATAACCATTGTCTCTCTTGTTCAGTGTATCCATCCATCTACCACCTCTGACCATGTCATCTATGTCCGACCAGTGCCCTCGATGAGGCCTGCTACCATATGCCCAATTAGTACTATCCTTGTATCCATAATTGATTTGTGGTTGTCCCTATCTTTGAAAATCTAACAAACTATGAAGGATAATTGCATTGACCTCTGCCTTCTTTTCTTGTGCCTTGGAAAGTATTTCCTGTGACTAAATTATTCTAGCATTATCTTCTTTGCAACTTCTTATTTATGCATTTAGACTTCTCAAATTATCTTCTATGTCACGAGAGTACTCATCTCTTGTCTATCCATCTGATCTATAAGAAGAGTCACGTGAAATTGCAATCCACCATTCTACTAGTCATCTATGATCCTCTTCTTCCTGCAAACATACCATGTCAGATAAACCAAATATAAACATAATCAAATATGCCTTAGTGAATTTCAGGAGAGGCTATCTCATCTGCACAAATCAGTCCATATTAGCACGATACATATATATACCTATTCATATCAACATGTTGACGTCATGCATGATAACACCAACTGCATAAAATGACCTCATCCAGGACAACCATAACCATGACAATGCATGTATAGCAACATGCATCTAGCCCATCCAATCTAAGTATTGAATAGTGCTTTGATACCACCCTGTAATGCCCTCTCCCACATTTACCCACTTTTACAAGCCCTTAGGGTAAATGTGAAATAAAGTTCCACTATGACATGACCGACCTCCAAGCTCCAGTTAAGGAATTAGGGCCTACAAGTGAGACTTTCTGACCACCAATTGACATCCTAGAGGGACTACAGATGACCTAGGTGTTGAAGAAACACGCCAGGTGGTTAATCCCTGAGTTGGAACTTTATTTTAGTGACCTAGATTCCCAACCACACCCTTGACACTGCCTACATGTGGTTGAAGGCCTCCAACCACACTCACAAGCCTTGCGCCATGTAGTTGTGACCTAAATTGCCCAGTTTAGTGCCCGCGGTCCCGAGATCTGAGCCACAATTCTAGGCCAACCTCCAGACCCCTGCCCAGAAATTCCTAAGACGTCTTAGAATGATAAATGACATAAGGACAATGCTAAACATACATAAATTACGCAAGAAATTGACCTAATCAAGCCTAACCATGACAATCGTATCGTCAAACATATGGCGAACAAGTAAGCTACAGGTCATGAATGTATATCTAATCATAGGAATCTGAAACTTATCTAAGAATCATCAAGAAGGATCTATGCCCTCTCCACATAACTATAACAACACTTATCAGCTGATGCATTCATTAACCATTCATCAATTAATCAAACATAATAAGAGCCATAAATAGAACATGTTATGGAACCATGCTTATAACCAACATATAACCAAATAATAACCATGACAAAATAGCCATCAAAGTCACATATTAACAAGTGCAAGTACTAATGAATCACAATAGGAAGATAGCTCCTATTAACATATGCAAAAGCCAACCAAGTCAGGGACTTCCACATACCACCTGGCCATAGATTGAGCTGAACCAAATATTTCTTTCAACCAATCACCCTCGTGCCATATTCCAAGCATGAATGTGGGATATTAAGACATAAAAAACCAGGGTTTCCTGAAGATTAAACCACCTCCACCCTCAGGCTACTGTGATCTCACCAAAACCAGTCAAGAGATCATGAAATCCAAACAAGCTTGGATGCCTCAAAGTTCTTCACCATTACCTTAAGGAATTTGCCTATCTCCACCCACCTACCGAGGGCTTCCCAGAGATTAAACCACTTCCAGCCCCATCCTTTAGGAATTTTCCTTAGACCACCTCACCCAGTTCCAAAACATTTCAGCAATCTAAAGCTCAAGCAGAAAAGAGTTCCATCACGCCATGGCTATCTAGGAAATGACAAGGAAAGGTCGAAACCATTGTCAAACCAGGAAATGACAATGTAAGGTTGAAATCATTGTCAAACTAGGAAAAACCCATGCCAATGGCAACAAATGAACCAAATGAACAAATGCATGTACCATGCATTCACACCTCAACTAGGAAATCACACATGCAACCCGTTACCTGTAAAATCCTCCTACTGAAGCTGCTTAATCCAACCTTCCTTGCATGTCCTTTGCCTTCCTTGTCTTTCTTTGTCCTTCCTTTGCCTTCCTTTCTCCAATGCTATAGTGCTCCAAGAATGCTCTAAGTGTGCAAGAGTGAATGAGAGTCAAAGCTAGCACTGAAAAAAAGCTAAACCAACCCAAAAGTTGTGAATTGATCCTTATCAGTCTTTTCATCATTGAGGCCTCTATTTTCTTCATTTTCCCTTCAATTTCTCTCTCATGCAAATTCGTGAACCTTCATCTACCTTTTCTCCCATTTTTCTTTATTTTTCATAAGTAAATGCCAATTAATGCCTCTTTTCCTTTTCCAATTTCCTTAGCCATAAATAAACTGAAGTGACACCCACTAGGATGTTTTGCCGAACATTTAGCTTGGAATACATGTCCCATGAACTTGATCCTATTTTTATTTTATTAACATTTATTACATGAGCTTTTAACGTGGGGGTGTAACATTAAAATACACCAAAACCTAAAACAACCCCACACCATTGATCAACCGAGGGGCAATGCCAACCATTGATTAGGGTAGGTCAATGTACAACATCATGGCTAATCTCGATGAAGTTTACATATATAATGGAACCCTCCATAAACATCTCATAGACCAAACCTTATCCTATGTTAACAAAAGCATTCAAGTTTAATAAATCAAAATACCACATTCGTTATAGCACAAAGGAGCTAGATCTTTAAAAGGGTTTAAGAATTTCCCATCAATCTATCAAAGGGAACTAAAAGTCTACCAAATCAATATTAAATGGTGTATACATACCAAGAGTTTCATATTTATATATATAGATGTCTAAGAGGTACCAATAACAATGTATGCCAAATGAAATTAGACCAAAGATATATTTACATGGTCCATATGTCTATGTGATGAGTCTAAAAGAATATAACTAGACTATAGTGTTAATCTTGATAGTTGATATTTTGGATATAAAAGAAATAATAAACCAATAACCCTTATTAATAGGAAGGTATTCCTATCTAAGGTATATTTTAGTAGAATCAAAGGATTAATGTTCTAGCAGTAAAATAAGAGGTTGTCTTTTGGACATAGAAACCCTTTCCTTTAGCGGATTAAGTCACTACCATTAATCGTTAGAAATACTTTTCTCTTGGAAAATATACAGAAATATACGAGGAGATACTATGTTTATTTATCATCAAAGGAACAATGTTATAAGGTTACTTAAATATTCTAATCATTTAAGATGGTGATAGTAAAAAAAAAGAGTTGACATAACAATTATTAGAAGTTGGTAATGACGTTTATTACCACACACACACACACACACATATATATATATAGATACATTAAAAAAAATTAGGGTGTAACTGGGGTGTTGGTGTACAGGTAGGGGTGATTTATCTACCTTATTTCGACATTAATCTTATCAATCCGGGTGCGTATCCTTTCAAGGCAACGCGCAAGGTATATGCAGGGGCAAATGCGTAATCCTTCCCAACCAAGGGTTCGTGATTTAAGATTCAAAACATAAATGCAAGATTAAAAAATTACAGAATTGCAAAAATAATCATAAACAGTAAAGAACTGTAACAACAAACATAAACTAATAAATCACACACACACAAAGACGCATCACCTGATCAGAAGAGCGGGCCTAGCTCTCTGATCAGGGCTGTGTTAGCCACGAAAAGAATTAGAACAACAAAATGGATGATCTTTTATTACTTGATAACAGAAGTTTACAACACTGATGGGTGAACCCCCATTCACATGATCAACTTGCGATTGATACACAGCGAGGGAGATTAACAGATCTCCCGGAAACATAGCGATTGCAGATACAAAGATATACATCGGTTGAAACGGTATCAGCATCAGATGTCTGAGATAGCAAGAAGGCCCAAGAATAGTTCAGGGAGCCTGTTCCCCGAGCTGCGCGACCTCCTTCTGATCGGCCGTTACCAGATCTGTTGCAATACGCTAAGTTGAGGGTTCCTATTCTCATGTTGCAGTCAAACACACAATTTAGTACCGCAAATAGATAGAGTTTGTGCGTTTTACTTCATTAATTAAAATATACCAATAGGACAAGTAAGGGGGAATTTACCTTGTAATTTTAACATAACAACATAGGTAAATGAGTGAAAAAAGGTCAAAAAGGATAGTGGAAATGGATAAAAAGGTGGCCTAATTTGGCACCCAACATCTCCCCCAACCAGCCTACTGCATGTCCTCATGCAGTCTGCCACCCTCGCAAATCTGGGTTCCATAGACTGTATGTTTCATGAAGCTAGGCAAGATCATATTCTGTAGCCATTTCTGTCCCTGGAACTTTAAATCCATCTGAAAGGACAACTTCCTTCCACCAATCAACCGGGACATCATAAGCTGGAGTATAGATTTCGGTAGGCAGCCAAAGAACAGGAAACTAAAATCGGAGCCCCATCCACTGGGTCCCACATGTCTAGACACATGCCACATACCTAGGCACCCTAGTAAGTACTCGTGCAAAGTTTGGTGCCTCAAAAGGTTCTCTGTTTTGTACAGCTATTGGTGACATCATCCACCTCCTCTGACAGCAACTAAGGGCTTCTTTTTGAAATGTGGTGAGTTGCCTGACACAAAGGTCAAGACACCATCTTTGTGTTCTCACCATTCTATCTTTGTTTCCCTCAATCCTTAGAAAGGTGTTGTGCTTATTGAACACTGTGTCTAACCTCTAATTGTTCCCCTCTTACTATAGATGGATTTGTAACTTGATTGGATTCAAAAGTGTTACTAGCCTTCTGCCAGTGAATCTGATTAAAAGCGTAAGAGGTGAGGGCCCTTAAATGAATGTCCCCCACATACGGGACCGGGTTAAAATCTCTGTCCAGCTGCAGTAAGTACCCGTGCAAGTAAAACTCACACATCAGATGTTGCATTGGTACATCATGACTCCTCAAAATTCGGAGGAATTGCACACCATCCTCCATCTTGTAGCTGACCTCATCCCTAATACTTTCCATGCAAAATAAAAGGAAACATTCATGCAAAAATAAGGAATAACAAGAAGCAGGAGGACGACATGCCATAACCTCTTACACCAGATTGAACATATGCTCGTTGTCAGCCTTCAGCTTTGCCACTTTCTTCTCCAGCTACTCCATCTTAAGTTGTTGTTTTGCATGCCATAACCTCATAATATTTATGCGCTCCACATATCCAAAATTGTTGTGGAGGACCTTTCCTTAGTCCTTCCAACCTCGTTTTTGTATTGAGCTGCAATAGATTTCTAGGACTGGATTTCAGCTGTTAATGCATACTCCTGATCTTCAAATAGTTGTTCAATCGGGTCTGTTTGAGTGGCAACAAAGGTCATGACTATCTGGTCTACTTGAGTTTCTGCGTCAACCCGATAGTTTTAGCCTTTTTGGCTCGTCTCTTGTGCCTCTTTATTTGTTTCTGCATTTTGTGCACTTTCTTTCTTAGCTTCCTTACTTTCATTTCGAGCTGCATCGTTTCCTTGAATTGCAGTTGATACTTTTGTTTCATTGGAAGCCTTCGTTGTTCACACAACTCTATCCATTCTGATCGGTCGTTACCAGATCTGTTGCAATACGCTAAGTTGAGGGTTCCTATTCTCATGTTGCAGTCAAACACACAATTTAGTACCGCAAATAGATAGACTTTGTGCGTTTTACTTCATTAATTAAAATATACCAATAGGACAAGTAAGGGGGAATTTACCTTGTAATTTTAACATAACAACATAGGTAAATGAGTGAAAAAAGGTCAAAAAGGATAGTGGAAATGGATAAAAAGGTGGCCTAATTTGGCACCCAACATCTCCCCCAACCAGCCTACTGCATGTCCTCATGCAGTCTGCCACCCTCGCAAATCTGGGTTCCATAGACTGTATGTTTCATGAAGCTAGGCAAGATCATATTCTGTAGCCATTTCTGTCCCTGGAACTTTAAATCCATCTGAAAGGACAACTTCCTTCCACCAATCAACCGGGACATCATAAGCTGGAGTATAGATTTCGGTAGGCAGCCAAAGAACAGGAAACTAAAATCGGAGCCCCATCCACTGGGTCCCACATGTCTAGACACATGCCACATACCTAGGCACCCTAGTAAGTACTCGTGCAAAGTTTGGTGCCTCAAAAGGTTCTCTGTTTTGTACAGCTATTGGTGACATCATCCACCTCCTCTGACAGCAACTAAGGGCTTCTTTTTGAAATGTGGTGAGTTGCCTGACACAAAGGTCAAGACACCATCTTTGTGTTCTCACCATTCTATCTTTGTTTCCCTCAATCCTTAGAAAGGTGTTGTGCTTATTGAACACTGTGTCTAACCTCTAATTGTTCCCCTCTTACTATAGATGGCTTTGTAACTTGATTGGATTCAAAAGTGTTACTAGCCTTCTGCTAGTGAATCTGATTAAAAGCGTAAGAGGTGAGGGCCCTTAAATGAATGTCCCCCACATACGGGACCGGGTTAAAATCTCTGTCCAGCTGCAGTAAGTACCCGTGCAAGTAAAACTCACACATCAGATGTTGCATTGGTACATCATGACTCCTCAAAATTCGGAGGAATTGCACACCATCCTCCATCTTGTAGCTGACCTCATCCCTAATACTTTCCATGCAAAATAAAAGGAAACATTCATGCAAAAATAAGGAATAACAAGAAGCAGGAGGACGACATGCCATAACCTCTTACACCAGATTGAACATATGCTCGTTGTCAGCCTTCAGCTTTGCCACTTTCTTCTCCAGCTACTCCATCTTAAGTTGTTGTTTTGCATGCCATAACCTCATAATATTTATGCGCTCCACATATCCAAAATTGTTGTGGAGGACCTTTCCTTAGTCCTTCCAACCTCGTTTTTGTATTGAGCCGCAATAGATGTCTAGGACTGGATTTCAGCTGTTAATGCATACTCCTGATCTTCAAATAGTTGTTCAATCGGGTCTGTTTGAGTGGCAACAAAGGTCATGACTATCTGGTCTACTTGAGTTTCTGCGTCAACCCGATAGTTTTAGCCTTTTTGGCTCGTCTCTTGTGCCTCTTTATTTGTTTCTGCATTTTGTGCACTTTCTTTCTTAGCTTCCTTACTTTCATTTCGAGCTGCATCGTTTCCTTGAATTGCAGTTGATACTTTTGTTTCATTGGAAGCCTTCGTTGTTCACACAACTCTATCCATTCTTGCTTGACTAATATTTCCTCAACCGGGGGTAAATCCGTTGAAACATCTTCTGCTGTGTTGACTTGGGATTTTCCTTCCTTGCTCGCTCTTCTCCACTTGTTTCATGCCCAACAGCCCCCTTGCCTGACTGTATCGTTGGCTCATTCGTCGGGACCGTTTCACTTGGTCCCTCCTTTTCGCCAACAACAATCTCCTCTTCGTGCACATAAATTGCGACTGGCGATGTGCTGGCGGGACATTCTCCTACTGTTGCGTCTGTTGGGATTCCTCTCAGTTCTCCAACCTCTAGACTTTCTTTTCTCCTCTCCCGCTCCGAGGCACCTACCACCTGAGTGGCTTGTGGCCTTTGTAATAGATTCAGAGCCACTGAAATTGCAAAATCTCCTTTTTCTCCCCGTCGAGGGGAACGAGTTACCCTCAGTCCTATTGGAATTGAGGCGAAGAAAGGAACTAGGGTGCATCTTCTATGTTTGGCCCCGAGTTTGACGCTGATTCTTGTGGCTCATTATCAACCCCGTGCCCTGATTCTTCTGCTGCTTCCTCCACAGGCCCCGCAATTTCCTCAACTCTGGGTCCTTCTTGTCTCTGTCCTTCCTCTTCTCTAAGTTCCAAGGTTAGAGTGGTCACTACCTCCTCTTCAATCGGATTGTCCTCCTCCATTATCTCCATGGTGGCAGGAGATCCCAGTGGGGTTCCTTCGGTCACCATATCAACTGCTTCGCCGACACTGGCCTGTTGTGGGTCTGCTCCTGCCACTGCCATAACATTCGCTTGCTCTGCTAGTTCCACGAGTGAAGCTGGTTCTTGTGGTACAATCTCATTCGTGGTACTAGTGGGCCTTTCTACAACAACCCCCATATCTGTCATTGCCTCCATAATTCATGTTTGATCTTGGGGAGCTACCTCATCCCCCAGTGCCTCTATTTCCATCTCCATTTCCTCTGGTTCCTCCTAGTTGACATAATCATCTTCCACAGGATCCTCCTCCATAGCTTCAAATTCTTCTACCCTAGCGGCCATAGTAGCTGCTATTTGTTCCTCTGTGGAGTCCTGAAACACCTCCCATGGAATCGGAATCTGTCCAATGGCGTTCATTATTAGCAGCCAAACCAATCCATGGTGAGTGATGACCGCCAATACCTGTCGAGCCCCCTGAGCCAAATGTGCCATTAGATGAAGTCTCCTTAGCAGGAAGTAGGGCACATTCATGGAAAAAGCTTCTACCTGTGGAATCGCAGGTGAGCTAATATGCGAAGGTGGTATTTGAAAATTGTGGAGTATCTGTTCGCACGTCAGATATTTTATGAAAAATTCTGCTACTTCTCCCCACGGATATGGTAGCAAATTTCTGTCATACCCCCTGCCTTTCTGTGCTATACTCTCTCCGGTTTGAAGGAAGGCCTCGAGGAATTCTAGAAGGGTAGTTCTTCTCACAAACCGTCGTTCCCCAACTTGAGGAAGCCCACTGACTTCCACGATGATTTCTTCTGTTACGGGGATCTCCACATCGCGAACTTGAGAGCCTTCTTCCCCCATGTTCAATGCAAATTCAATTGTCATTTCTTCATTAAACCCCCTCAACCTGTCGAAATACACATCCCATCATGCGTTCTAGAAAATCTGTCATACCTCCTGATTATCCGATTATTTCGAACTGCCCTTGTGTTTTCAGGTTCATGTCGAATTAATCAGCCACCCATCATTGTGAAGGTGGAATCAGCACATCGAATGTGGTTGGTTGGCAAGGGAGAGTGACATGTCTCCAAACCGTCGGAGATTGAAATAATGTCATGGTTGATTTGGGAAAGATCGGATGAACAATACTGGTATGTATGGAAATAATGACGAGTCCAGTATTAGTACGCTTGGAAATAATCCAAGTTAAGATGGTACTGAGTTGTGTTCTGAAAATTAAATGCGGCATGTGGGGAAAACGACCAATATGACTTGGCGCGTACAAATCTGCATCTCAACGCTTTTTAAAAATATGATTACGGAGTAACGAAATCAGTATATTCAGTTGAGCGAGAATTATGTGCACTAAATGACTTTTTGTGGTACGCCTTCATTTCGTATGAAGGTTCCCCCCCCCCCCCCCACCAATTTAATGACGACCATTCTCTGCATGTTTAATTGTCCTTTTTTGAAAATTTAATTAAAAATCCATAAAACGACAGAGACGTACCTGTGGACTTACCTTACGGAGTGACATCACAACGTGTAGCAGCAATAGTGAGTAGCAACAATAGTGAGTAGCAGCAACAGTGAGTAACGGCAACAATAAGTAACAACAACAGTAACAACTGTTCTGAAGTAGCGGGAACAGTGAGTAACAGTAGCTACGGTGTAGCGACAGTTATAGAGTAACGACAGCTACGGTGCAACGATAATTATGGAGTAACAACAACTATGATGTAACAACAGTTATGGAGTAACAACAATTATGGTGTAACGACAATTGCGGAGTAACAACAACTACGGTGTAACGACAATTACGGAGTAACAACAACTACGGTGTAAAGGCAGTTGCGGAGTAACAGTAGCTACGGTGTAACGGCAATTGCGGAGTAACAACAGCTACGGTGTAATGGCAATTGCAGAGTAACAACAGCTACAGTGTAACGACAGTTGCAGAGTAATAATAGCTACGGTGTAACGACAATTGTGGAGTAACAACAGCTACGATGTAATGACAGTTGCAGAGTAACAACAGTTACAGTGTAACGACAATTACAGAGTAACAGTAGCTACAATGTAACAACTCTTAATGACTGATAAGTGACAGCGCCAGTTGTTACATTTCTCCTCACCATATTTCTTCGTTGTTCCTACAAAAGGTAAACAAGTAATAACTATATATAGATATATATATATATATATATTAGAGCAGAGTGAGGGTGTCTTGTTTTCTAATGACCATTAAATCAATTGAAGCAGAAAGATTTTTAACAAAAGCATCTTTAGAAGTTGGATGGTGATATGGTTTAAGACAGTGTCCGTTTACCAGGAACGAAGTATGGTTTTCATCTATTGTACTTAGTCTAACCATTCCATTGTCAAACACTTCGTCTACTTGATATGGGCCCATCTAGTGAGTGCAGAGCTTGCCTTTGAAATCCTTAAATCTGGAGTCATACAATAACGCCCAGTCCCCCACCTAAAACACCTTAGTTTTGATAAATTTATCGTGCCATTTAATTCTCTGTTGTTGAACAACAATAGTTTTCTGGACAGCCACTGCTCGAATCTCGTCCAACTCATTCAACTGTTCTAGTTGGTTTTTCTAAGCTTCTGATAAATATAGGCCTACTTCCAGAGCTATTCTGAGTGTACTAATCTCAATTTCCACCGAAAACAAGGGGGATTTTCCATAGACTAATTCATATGGAGAAAACCCTGTTGTATTCAGCCATGTTGTTTTGTATGCCCATAGAGCTTCTGGAAGTTTCTGTGCCCAGTCCCGGTGATGGTTTGCTACTATCTTTGTTAAGATATTTTTCAATACCTTATTCGTGCTTTCTACCTGTCCATTCGCCTGGGGATGATAAGGGGTTGTCACTCTATGTTTGACCCCATATTTCTGCATTAGCTTTTCTATCATATGAGATGTGAACTGTGATCCACCATCTGATACAATTTCTCTTGGAGTCCCGTACCTGGCAAAGATTTCTTCAAAAAGGAAGTCTGCCACCACTTGCTCTATTTCCCTCTTGACAGCCCTAACTTCCACCCATTTAGTTACATAGTTAGTATAGACCAAGATGTAAGCCTTCTGATGCGAAGGTGGGTTTAAGGGACCAACAAAGTCGATGGCCCATTTCTCGAATGGTTCAAGGACTATTTGGGGCTGCAGGGGCATTTCATCTACTTTCTCAAGTTGTCCCATCCGTTGATAGCTATCACACCTCCGCACATAATCCCGAGCGTCACGAATGATGGAGGGCCAGTAATATCCCATTTGCAGCACTTTATGCCTGTTCTTTTGTCTGCAAAGTGTCCCCCACAGGGTTTGCCATGTGCAGCTTTTAATATCTCAAAAATATCATCTATTGCTACACAACGTCGAATCTGCTGATCAACCCCCGTATGGAAGAGATATGCTGCCATCCATGAATATCAGGTACTCTAGTGAATGACCTTCCTTTGCTCCTTATAGGACAGGTGATGAGGCACTTTACCTGTATCCAGATAGTTAGCAATATCTGCATACCATGGAGTGCTAGCAAAAACTGCAAAAAGATGCTCATCCGGAAAATCATCTTCAATTGGTGTTTCCTTACCATCACGTTCTATCCTAGATAAAAAGTCTGCGACCACATTGTCTTTACCTGGTTTACCTACTATAGTGATGATATGAATTGGATCCATAAAAGACTATCAAAGAATCATGATTATATCGAGACGAAACAAATCTTTAAAAACTCCAAAAACAGCGATCAAAAACACCTCGAACCAGTGGCAATGGCAGCTAGCATCGAACAACGAGGACCTCGGTCAAAGTGCGCTAACCGAGGCCCATGGAGACTACGCAGGAGGTCACAGTAGCCCCTAGGAGCCCCGATCGGGAAAAGGAGGTGATTTTTGATGCGCTAATCGCGCATCATTGGGCGAATAGGGCTGAAATGGACGAGCCTTAAGCACTTGATCGTGTTGGGAGCCAAAGAACCACGGGCGGAGAAATGAAAAGTTTTAACGTACGAAGGCAAGACCCACGCTCTGGAAAAACAACGGTATTGATTGGGGCGCCCTAAAACAGTAAACGGTTTTGGAGGAGAGCGGAGTGATCCCACTCAACGATCGACGCGTGGCGGCGAAGGTGAGAGAAAACCACTATTGATTGCGCGCTATCGATCAAGCAAGTCAACCATGCAGGACGTGTGTATGACGTTGGATCTGGAAGATCCTAGATCGGACGGCTGAGATTGCGCCCGATGGAGGAAGCAGAATCGACAGGGAATTAAGCCGCATTCTAAAGGGATTTGGAATTCGTTTGATTGCCACGGTGGAGGAAGAATGCATTCATGAAGTAACTGAAGAAACGAACCGAAGAGTAGGCTGGCACTATTCTGATGAGGACATGTGGCCCCTCCCTGAGTGTTCATGCTGACACCGAACAAGGAACTCCAAGCGCAGCTGCAGAAGGTGAATTGACAGAGGCGGAAGAGGAATCAAACATGCACTAAAACGAATGGCTAAAAGCCATGAATGGAGACAGAATACACAGTCAAGTCAAGTCGGAGTGAGGTCCAAGAGATGAAAGAAGGACCAGAATCCTGAGAGGAGGATGGAATACACAGAGAAGAAGGCAGTAAAGAAAGAGAAAGCAGGAAGAGATAGAGGGCCGAGTTGACGCAGTGGCAACATCGAGCACCACCGAGATTGAGAGATTCAAGCCACCCCATAGAGGGATCTGTCTGGGTTGAGCACCACGTTGGGCTCTTACCATTATAGACCAGAAGGTCACAGAGCTGGTAGGAAGAAGAAGAGTCTGTGTACTCCAGTGGCTTGGGGAATCCGAGAACCACCCTACCAAGCAAAACCTGCTTCAGGAGAACTCACATTGAGTCCCTGTATTGTAATTCTCTGTTGAAAGACATAATAAAACAAGGCCACCACTGAAAGCTGGACTGGAGACGTAGCCCTGGATAATAGGGTGAACTCCTTATCAAAAATTGCTTGTGTCTTTATGGTTGCTTACTGTATTTCTCTGTTGTCTTTCCATTTGAGATGTCTGTGTATTGGCAATCTGATCGATCCGTTGCTTAAATAACACAGAACACACACTAGCACATGAGTCTGTAATACCTTTTTGTTTAATAAAACTTCAACTAATGTCACTCATAGGGTGATTATCAGATCAAGTGGTATCAGAGCAGTAGGTTGTAAGGTTAGACAAGCTTGTGTTGGTTTAGTTGTGAATGCTTACTAGATCAAAGCTCAAATTAGGAGAATGAGAGTTGGTAGAAACTAATCCTGAAATTGGGAGAGTCTATTCTTGGAAGACAATGTCGGAGGAAGGTTCTATAGGGCCATACCCTCAATTCATAGAAAGTTTCCTAGCTATAAAGTCTATGGTAGAAGAAATGTATAGGGACTTTAGAAAGCATAAGGATGAAGATTCATCATGTTCTAAACAAGATAAAGAAGAAGATGAATCTCATTCCTATGACCACTCAAAAGGGAAAGGGAAAGAAGAAATATTTCCTACACCTCCTAATAGCCCTATGCATAATAAGAAAGCATCTTTGATTAAACTAGATGTTAAATTTGATTTGCCTATATATGATGGAGAGCTAAATGCTGAAACTTGGACAATTGGATTAGACAAATTGATGTGTATTGCAGGATACAGAACATAGACTCGGACAAGAGTAAGATTCAGCTGGCAAGCCTACGCCTAGGAGGCACTGCCTTGGTTTGGTGGGAAGGCAGAACCCAAGCTGATATGAAGAAGTATGGTAATACCATCTCCGTCTGGAGTGAATTTGTTGCTGCAATCAAAAAGCAGTTCTATCCATTGGCCTACATGCAACAAGCCATGATGAGTTGGCAAACTCTTCGACAGTTGAAAGGACAAAGTGTGCAAGGGTATACTCAAGAGTTCAGAAAGAGAGCATTGATGTTGGGTATCTCACTAGACTCACTGGAAACTCTTTTGAAGTACATTGGTGGTCTACACATCTACATGTTTAATCCCACCAGTATAGATGAGGTATCTGTACAAGCTACTCATCTAGAAGCTAGAGGAAAGAATGGAAATCCAGAAGTTGGGGGACCATCCCAACCCACTGTAAGCAAGAGCAAAGAGAAAAGAAAGCATAAGTGGAAAGCAAGGAAGGCTAACACTGCACATAAAAAGCAAAGCTTCATGCACTCGCTGTAAAAGGATAGGCATGATGATGAGCATTGTTGGATTCTGCACCCAGAGCTGAGACCTAAGAAGTCTGAGGGCAAGAAGAAGAATATTGTTGCAACTATTCAGAAAGATTTGGGGTCAGACTCGGGAGATGAAACAATCATTGCAGCCACAGGTCTAAAAGGTAAGAACTCTGAAGCATCTACTAGTAACTTTGCTCAATCTGTTAATGATGAAGAACATGAGAGAAAAAGACCTGAGCTTTTCCATATTCGAGTTGTTTCCAAAAATCAAAAGATTGATACTTTGGTTGATAGTGGCTCACAAGTAAATCTAATTTCTAAAGCAATTGTAAAGCAATTGGGATTAGCAACTACACCTCATAAGAAACCATACCCATTAGGATGGTTGAATGATAAAGCACAACTACAAGTGACTAGACAGTGCAAATTCAAGTTTTCTTTTGGGTCAGCCTTTGTAGATGAGGCTGAGTTAGATGTAATTCCTTTGGATATATGTGGAATTGTTTTAGGAAGTCCTTACTTGTATGATAGAAAGGGCTATTTTCTATAGAGTTGAGAACAAGTATCTACTTGTTAAAGGTGGAATCAAATACTTTGTAAGAGCTCACAAGCTCAAGAATAATTATAATCTCATAAACTCAGGACAGATGAAAAGAATGATAAATTCATGCAAACAGTTCTTACTGATGGTTGTAAAGGAAAATACACCTGATAAGACCAATATATTTGAGGGTTGTAATTCTGATAAGCAAGCTAATATAAAAAGGATTGTTTCAGAGTATGATGTCTTATTTGAAGAACCTAAAGGTCTGCCACCCAAAAAGGGAATAGTACATGATATTATTTTGCAGCAAGATGTTCCTTTGCCTAAC
>APFE031219911.1:9646-31819 GCA_000404065.3 Pinus taeda
TGTTATCCCAACGTCAACACTTTTTGTTTTGAGGGTGTTTTTTGGACAATTTTTGCACAAAAAATTGGTTTTCACCGCCATTTTTAAAACATGTTCAAAATTTACCCTTAAAAAAAAATGTGTTATTCCAGCATCAACACTTTTCGTTTTTAGCATTGTTTTTTATGTTTTTAAGTGGTTTTTTGGCCAGAGTTCCCGTTTTGGGTTTACAGTTCCCGTTTCAAAGTTTACATTGTTGATGGTAGCAAATCTGCTTAGAAGCTTTTTGTGTGCACATGCTTCATTTCTTGAAGTCATGCATTTTCTTTGGAATGCCTTCCTTAGAATTCAATGTATTGAACCATAAGCCTACATATTTGAATGGTGAAAAATATCTACTGAGTGGTGAAATACATGTTGATTGAAGTTCTTAACCCAAAGAAAATGAGTTGGCTCGAAGCATTATTGTAGACATATGGCAAAAGGAGGGTGCATTTATAAATATGATCAATAACGTCAAACTTGTTTCAAGTGCTAATGGACTAAGCAACATTGTTGTATATCAGTACATTCACTGGGCCAATCTTGAAGGTGAAATGGTCTTTATTCTGAGAGATAAAAGGAATACTAGTGAGAAAAATAGTTTTGAAAAGGTCTTACTTTATCCAAGAAGTCGGCACATTGCTTTTAAAACTAATGGGTGCCAACCTGTTATTCCTTCTTTTGTAGGGTGCCTAGGAAAGTACATTAATGGTCAGTGCTTCTAGCAATCCTAGGTGTTGACATTAAAATAATTGCTCAAAATGATAGTAGTAATGGTCTTCTCAAAAGGGTGACTTGGTTCTTCAATCTTTGACAGGATCAGATGGTATGCTTTTGGGTGGTCCTTGTTATGATGATACTGAGTAACATGTTGAAGCTTCCAAGGGATACCATTTAAAAGAACTTGCATAGGACCCCTTTTGAAGCTTAGATATATGTTGATCCAATTTGATCAGACGCCCCACTCGATTAGCCAAACCATAAAGAATATTTGATCATTGATATTTGACCTTTTGTGCACTCCCTGTGTTTGTGGTCCTCAGTAGAGGAATCACTGAATTTGCGTAAAATAGCTGCTAGATATGGACAAAACCTCTTCAATCGCATTCCTTCAGACTACAACCATGTAAGTCTGGATTTTACTATTACTTTCAATGCTTTGCAATGACACCAGTGTAAATGCAGGTTGTATGTGGATTAAATATAAACCATTGTAAACGTAGTTTGTCTTGTGTGTTTATGCAAGGGCATACATGATAAAATATTTGATAGTGAATGAGATACTGTATCAAGATCTTTCATGCTCTATCTTGAGACTTAATATGCAACATGGAAGTAATTTGACTGTACTGGAAATGGACTCATTTCTCGATAATGCATACAATTCTTTGTGGACATATTGATTGAGATGATGAGGAGATTTAAATAATTAAAGGAGCTAGTCATATGTGTTGTGCCTTTGCTTAAAGAAATATATGTATTTTCAATTTGTTGTTCGAGATCCTAATCTCCAATGCTTGTTAATGGGTGGCAACTTTATCTTGGTAAAAACTAGAATTTCTGATTTTGTTTTACATGTGCAATGAACAACATGTTTCAATGTTTAAGAATGTTTGAATTTGCTACTTAGTTGTCAAGTATAGCATAAAAAGAAAAAATTATACAAAGCATATATTGATGGAGCTTAGGTTGACTATTATGTTTTGGTTCATTATTATGTCTTGTTTATAGATTCAGTATATCCAATAGATATGAAACAAAACCAAGTAATGACTTTGTTTCATATCTATTCCTTAATGAAAATCTACACTACCTAAATTAAAAAAGTTAACCTGCTATAAGATGTGAAAAGACCATAAAATTCTTCCATGGTTTTTTTCCATGATGTTGATAATGAATATTTATGTCTTTTACGTCGTAAATGAGTGCAGAGTTGGCTTATTCTGGTTTTGAAATGCAATGTAGGAACTTTCAAAATATCCCATACCTCGACATCTCACATCCCCACTCTCTCATCTCCATATATACAGGTTTATGTCGACATAATTGAATTTCATGATAGGGAAATCAGTGCATTAGGTTGCTTTTTTCAGAGCACCCCTACTCTAGAGATGATAGAACTTTGTTTAATTGATGACATGAATTATGATGATCCATGATATGTAAAGTTTTTGGAGGAAGTGATATATTTGAATAGAGTTTCAAAGAAAGAAAGGATATTGGTATGAGAATCTTCTTTCTAAATACACACTTCAAAATCTTTAAACCGTTGACTAGTAAAAAGGATTACGGGCTTCATTTTCTCTCATTTTTTCTTTATGGAAGGGTATGACCAATGCAGGTTGTATGTGGATACGGGGATTAATTCTACTATGGATGCAAGGATGTGGACACCATTGGAATGACTTGCTTAGTCTTGGGCAACATCGAGTATGGAAGCAGATGGCAGTCTCATGGAGTGGGTATGCAACATTTTGCCCCATTTTCATTTTGTTTATCATTTGTTGTTTGTGTTGGTTCTAATAGTCAGTTTTAATTATTTATCCTTTGGTCATTTATATCATTAACATTCCATGTTTCCTAGGGAAGGTAACATCTTCGGTTGCTTTAGATGAACAACTTGTAGGATTAGGATGTTCCCAAAGAGTTTTGAACATTTTTCCAATATGCCTTGTCGATTTTTGATTGTCATTGTAGGTGATCACTTTAATTGTTATCCGGTTTGAAATTTTTATTGACAATGGAATTCCATGCTTTTATAAATTATTTGTATGTTAATTTTTAAATGTATTTAAGGAATTTGTCTTCAGTAGCCACACTTCAAACAATGGATTTCACACTACTAGGTTTAAGATTTGGGTTATCTATTTGGTAAAAATTTCCCAAGATTTATATCATATATCAAGTGTGAGGTTTGGGTTATTTATTTGGTCAACATTTCCCAAGATTTATATCAGATCTCAGCCTTTCGAAATTCATGCATTCATGCCATTCGAATGTAACACATCAAGACAATGATGAGCCCTATTAAGATCACTAACTCTATTACTATGCTTCAGGAATCACAATTCAAATGGACTCTGGATTTGGTTCTTTTGCTTGAATAAACAGAATTAAGCAAAATCCTCTCATTCAAACTCAACCTCAAGTCATACTCAAAATTTTGATATGTGAATAACATTGGCTTGGCAGTAAGTTTGATACCCAAGTCCTTGCAAGTCAGACAAGACATTCCATTTTTTTTAAAATTGATCATATCCTTAAATAGCTAGCCCTTGGACTCCTTCATTAAAGAAAAGATCATTGTATGATCTTGATAATTGTCTATTAAAACGTGGATGAGGTGAAATGAGTTAAGGAGTAGAGAAAGAAATTTTCCTTGACATTGCCTAGAATATTTTGAACTTTTGGGGGCACATCACATGACACTACCATCATGACACCGACATTTTTTGGCAAAGTTCCACTGCAAGAGGCATCCACTGATTCACGTTCCTCAACCCATGACCGTAAAGATGATTCTTCCTCAACATTTTCCCTAGATTATGATAATGATATATAGTCCTTATCATCATAAAGTATGGATTTTCTTTCTTCACCTGTGCTCCACCTTCCCCTCCCAATTGTATATAAGCATCAATTTATCTTCCATTCTTCCCTCTAATTGCAAAGTTATACCCATACCTGAAATCCTCACCTTAATATTGGTTCTTATGCTTCTCTTCTTCTTCTAAGCTAAGCAATTGGAAAAGCATTACCTCCCTACAACCACAAATAGATAAGCCATTTTTCCTACACTATATTTCAAGGTGCACAAGAGGAATATTAAACAATTCTCAGTTTGTTGCTCACTCTCCAATCACCATTGCAACATCTTGATTTGGACCAGTTCCATATGTTATGTACGTAATATTGGATTCAGAACTATCAAGGTCCTTCAATGGTGGGGCATCTCCACATATTGAATGAAAGGGAGGACACCTCAATTTCCAAACCGAAGAAAGGTAGCTCTCTATCCATTCACATAAGCATATGAAAGGAGAAACCAGTATTACCAAACCTGGATAACTTTAATCACTCTCTCCTGTAAGGACGCCATAATATAAATGTAAAAAAATCACAAAAAGATCCACAAATTCATTACACTAATTATGATATTTTTTTTGAGTAAAAATTACCAGTCGCCTTGCTAATTGATGACCAATAAGGGGATTGATCTCAATACATGATCTATTTTCATCATTACTATCTTCAACATGTTCTATTATTTAGAGTGAGATTTTGTGAATTGGTAGGCGTGTTTTTCCACATTTCTATTTTTATATCCCACAAAATTGGAATCCTACTACATTTTGCATCCTCTATTTCCCTAGGCCACATGTGTCAAAGACGGTACAAAAAATTAATGATATGTTCTTTTGCCATAAGTTCTTCTCATTTTTTGGATGAATTCTGTTGAAATTTAATTCATGCCAATTATGTGGTAGGAAATAATGTTTCATGATTCTGTTTTATCATCTCTTTTTTCTGAGTTAGCATGCTTCTATTGTACAAGTTCATTATGACTATGTCATGTAAATATCAAGTCATGTGGGTTTTACATTTGATTTCCATTATAGTCAACAACTGAATATATAAGTTTTCTATTAGGTTGAATGATGGGACAACACAATTTGATTTCCACCAGTGCTCTCTTTTTCATATACTATCACAGGTGCACAAATACAAACACACTTTTCGTTTTACCTGGATTAGCAAATGATGACAACTTTGTATTTTGTAGTGAAAATGATAACTATGTATTGGAGCTAGACTTGGGCCCTTCAATTCATCCTTTCCTTACCCAACACAACCATATCCTATTGGTAATGGAGTTTAATTTATGAACCAACATTTGTCTTCAATACTATTTCATGATAAAGAAAGAACACAACCATTGTTGGATTTCCTTTGAGCACACAAATACTAAATCCATGCCATTTTTGTTTCCTTGGTTAATATATCGCGTCGTTTTGTTTCATAGTTAATTCATTATTATTCTATGCCAATAAATCTCTATCAAATAGAAGAGAAGGATGACCTAGTTGTTTTAGAGATATATAATATGAATTAATTAAAATTTCACAGGGTTATTTCGATTCTCATCTTTCTATTTCACTTCTTTAGAGAAAACTATATATTCAAATACCAACTCAACTCAAACCAAACTAAAATAGAGAATCCTAGTTATGAAGATGTTTCTCTCTCCATGTCTTATTTTTTTGAATTATACTTGAAGTTCACTTATAATAACTTGGATTTATATATTTCTTTTAGCACCAAATTGAAATCATGGTAAAAATACCAATATCCCATTAAATATGACCTAAATCTGATTCAAAGAATATCACCTTTAGTCTGAGCATGTGGCAGAGTAGTTTCTAAGGTGTGAAGTTTTATTAGAAGCATTGTTTGTTTATTTGTTTTGGTTAGAAAATGGTTTTCTCTTGCTTTTATTTGATTTTCAATTTATCATATCTAGCATGTTGAGAAATGGGAAAGAATAATGTGTGACATTTATCATGTAGAAATTGATGTTGAATGAAAGGATAAAGAGTTTAATCAAGCTACAATCTGCTTTGGTAAAGGTAGAGGGATATCTTAAAAAGTTACCTAAGAATACGCCATATACATAGTTTGAACATATGTAATATATGGATTTTCCATTTGCAGATATGATCTTTTCTCTATCCAAGATATCAGAGCAAGACAAATATTGATATTGTAGAAATTGTTAGAGGACCTCATTGAGGTCAATTTTTCCGATTTTCTACTTGATTGATACATTCTCATGATAGGAAGGATTTAAATACAAATTAATATGTTACCAAAAGAAATTATATTCAAAGTTTATACATATAAAAGATAAAAACAAATGCCAGTTTCTTCATTGGATTGTTACTTGACTCTGGTGTGGGTAGGTTACATGAAATGTGATTGGAAAAAGGATGGGGAGACAATATAGAGATCATGGCTTAGATATGATTCATTCGTTGTTGGAGATCCTTCAAGCATTTCAGCCATCAACTTTGGCAATGTTTCTAGTAAGTATTCCTATGGTTTTTAATGTTGTGGTTCTTTCACCTCATGGTTATTTTGGTCAAGCAAAAGTTTTAGGAAGGTGTGATAAGATATCGATGGACAGGTAAACAATTTTTTTATAATTTCCATTTCCATTCCATGATATCCTCTCTTTATTGTTTGATTGTATTTTGAATGTTTGTTTCGATTTTTCTTTGTATTTTAACTATGAATTGAAAGTACTTGGTATTATGTCTATTTGAGCGACAAGCAAAGCTTGAAGATGAAATTAATACTACACGATATTGATTGAAATCATTTTAACTATTTTGTATTGAAAGATTTTCATGATTATTAGAAAGTTTACTTTCATGTTATTATTTGAGAACGTGTTGTTTATATACTTGACCAAGTTCATGCATTAGACAACAAATTGTTGTTGCAAATAAAATGACAAGGATTAGACATCACACCTCAGATTATTTGATTTAACAAGTTATTTACACTTGAGATTTTTAGAATGTAACTTAGTTGTCATGATTGTTCCTAAGCTTTCCCTGAAGGCTGTATACTAAGTTACGGTTAAGGTGTTATTTTCTATGGTGACTTTAATTTGTTTATACAGGTCATCTGGCCACAAAGTGGCCACAATCGCCCAACTGAAGAAAAATTATTCAAGTTTCTTGCTCTTGTGGAGAAGAATGGATTTAACATTGTTGATGTTGAGGTATATGTAATATAAATCCTTTATAGTATACTTTCATTTATATTCTAGTGTTCATCATCTTTCATGTCTTACACTCTACATTCTAGGTTCTTTTGTTTTCAGAAAAGGAACTTAGTATTGATGGTATGCAGCGGGATTTGAAGATAGAGGAGAACACTAACACTGGAGCGACAAATGAAAAATGAGAGAGAAGAGAATTGGTCTAGTGGTACCCTTAAAGCCAATATCCCCCATAAGGCACACACATAAAGACTGATGTTCAAGTCTTGATAGTTAGTAAATTCACCTACAATGACTTGACAACACAATGATAATGTTTTATAGTGATGAAACAACATTTCATGTGTAAATTGTAGTCCAACCAATGCTAAGTTGGAAACTCATATTGTAATACTCGACATTTCATATAATATAATTTCTGTGGTTGAAATTATTTATAGCTGCACTTGATATTGTTTAGTATTTTAACTAACATATGTAATTTTGAATTTTCGTATTAGATGAACCAATTCACATTGTATGATGTTTTTTTTAATTTAGTTGCAAAATCATACTAATTAATCTATGTTTATTAATAATGAACACATAAAATCAATCTGAAACTACTAAATTAGTAGTTTATATTGATTAATGATGAACACAAATAAAATGAATATACAACTAAATTAGTCGTTTATAATGATTATTAATGAACATAAATGAAATGAATATAAACTACTAAATTAGTTGTTTATATAATGAATATGAAACTACCAAAAACATATAGATGACTACTACAAATGATTAATTTTTCATTACAAATGACAACTAGATTTTGCATATATATGACTATTAGTAGTTAATCTATGGTATCTTATAACACGACAAAAATTTAGTCATATTTCTTTGGTCATTAATTGGTTTCAAATGATGACTAAAATTTGCATATATATTACTATTAATATCTAATTTACAATATCTTATAACACGATCAACATTTTGGTCATATTTCTTTAGTCATTAATTGGTTTTCTCAGATGATCATATAGCAATATATTTTGTTGTATATTTGGTCATTAATTGTGGCAATTAATGACTAAATCAATAACTAAATTAATGAAAAAATTTATGACTAAAAATACTGCTAGATAATGAAATTAAGACAATTGATTAATGACTAAGCTAAAAACAATTAAAATTTGGCCACATTATAAGATACTATAAATTATCTACTACTAGTCACAGAATGAAAAATAGTCATTTATATGCAAATTTTAGTCGTTGTTTTAGTAACTAATTAGTCATTTTGTACTAGTGTTTCTGCGGCCTGATATAGACGTGGTGGAAGTCTGCCTTGAACTCTGCATACTCAAGTAACTACTCATACATGGTTGGGGACAACCATGGCCACTGGTTGATCACCATGTGAATACTCGACTCCATCAAAACCCAGAAAAAATTTGTGTATGTGACCCATGCGGGGTCCTTCGTGGCCCAAAGGGAGGAAAAGTGTGTAGCGTCTAGAAAACCTACCTCTAATGGCGGGAACTAACAGTCCTCCAGAAGATCCCAAGTAAACAACACAATAGAGGGTAGCAACCACGCGTAGTTGAAGGTCTTGCTCTCATCTTGAGCCTCGCGACAATTCATAAGGAACTTGATACATAGATAGCATGACTAGTTAAACTACATGCCCTTCGTGCATTGTGTAGCTAATGAGATCACGGGTGCTAGAAACTCATCCGTGTGGCACTTGCTCATGACCTTACCATCTACTATTTGCATCATAATTTTCACCATGAGGTTGTTGATGGATGTTATGGAGTACCCGTGCTGATCTTTGATAAGCTCAAATTTTGCCTTCATCTTCTCTACCATGTCCCACTCGCTTGTTTTTCTACAAAACTCCTTGGCCGGATTCAAGCCTTCATGTGGAAGGAGCGTGATTTTGTGGACGAGCATGTTTGTGATGAATATATGCATGCCAAGCCATAAACACTCATCATGCACCAAAGTCAGTAGTTGCTTTATATAGGTGATATTGATGTTGGGGCAGTGATAGTGGGGCACCCACAATAGGTTCAACAACCCCAATTAATTTACTCTGTGAATCCACTCAACTAGCTCCAATGCAGTGACATAAAATTATTTTTAATACACCCATTTCATGTAATTCTTCGTTGTGAGGTGGGGGAACCTCTCATGGTCAGCCAAGTACCAGTCCTCCATCTTTAAAAGGACAACCCTCGCCAGGCGTGGACCTTCAAAGGTTATATTTCCTTGTAACAGGGGCATGTGAATGCCGTATTTCTATACGTATAAGTCCTTGGTGACCTTCAACTTTCCTTTCCACGAGGGGATATAATTTGGCAACTTGGAGATGGGCTCCACACCTTGAGCATCTATATCTTCAACACCCTCTTCAACCTCCAAATCTATAACCTTCTTAGGATGTTTGTCCTTCTTCTATGCCTGGGTAGCATAGTGGTTCCTAGGTGACTCAGGCACTAGCATTGCCCTCTTCTTCTTGTCTTTCTTTGGCTTACAGGTCTCATGCACTGGTGTAGGCTTCGGCCTAGGTGACCTCAGCATCCTAGGCACAAGAGCTGAAGCCTCCATGCTCACAACTTTTGGAGCCGCTCCTTCAGAGGCAACAATTCCTTCGGTGCTTGCAGTCCCTCATGGTCTTGATATAGTGCTGTGAATAAATTCTTAGGTTTCTTTGGGTAGATTATCAAACACATAGCTTGTGACCAAATCCTCAAAAAACTTGAGATTCATAACCGACAGATAGCATAACGCAAAAGTTCTAAGGATGCAAATTTTTCTCTGTTGGATGGCCATGCATAATTTATAGGAGGTTCTGAATTTAAATTTGACTGTTCCCCCAAAAATCCATCCATTAATGCTGAATTAGCGGCAAATCTCCAAATATTTCAGCCTTAAATACCGTCCCCCCGCTCCTCTTAACCATCTCCTGACTGTCAAATCATTAATAATGACCCTAATAGTGATTTTCTAGTTGTTCTACGTAGTATCTCCCCCCATAGTGCATCTCCCTTTCCGCGGTCTCTGATATAGTGACACTGCCCTTTTCCACGCAGTTCCTCTCTGACATAGCTCCCAAAACTGGGCAGTGTAGTTTATAGTCCCATGTTGCCTTGCAACTACCTGGAGCATTAAGATTTTGATACCATCATGTAGTCATTGAGCTAGATATCCTACATATGGCTTTAACCAACTCCCATTCACTTTTCCCAGGAAAGGTTCTCCATTTAGCTTTGTGAGTTGAACCGCACCCCATCCATGATTTCTTTGATGACATATGGCCCCAACCAATGCATGTGAAACTTTCTTGGAAATTTAATGAACTTACTATCATATGATAAAACCAAGTCATTTACCTTGAATGTGCACAACTTGATGTGTCAATCGTGCCATGTCTTTTCACAGTCCTTTTGTACTTGCTGATGAAATCTAGCCAAGAATCTGTCCTCTTCGAGCTCCATCAACTACGTAAGCCAATCGTTCAACAATAGTACAAAATGGCTAATCAATTACTAAAAACATGACTAAAATTTTCATATAAATGATCATTTTTCAGTTGGTGACTAGTAGTAACTAATTTACAGTATCTTATAATGCGACCATTTTTTAGTCATTTTTAGCTTAGTCATTAAGTGGTTCTCTCAATTTTATCGTCTAGTAGTATATTTAGTCATAAATTTGGTCATTTATTTAGTCATTAATTTCCAAATTAATGATCAAATATACAACAAAAATATATTAATATATGGTCACCCAAGAAAACTAATTAATGACCAAAGAAATATGACCAAAATGTTGGTCGTGTTATAAGATACTATAAATTAGCTACTAATCGTCATATATATGCAAGTTTTAGTCATTGTTTGAAACCAATTAAAGACCATAGAAATATGACTAATATTTTAGTCGTGTTATAAGATACTGTAAATTACCTACTAATAGTCATATATATGCAAAATTTATTCGTCCTTTGAAATCACAAATTTACCATTTGTAGTAGTCATTTTTTTGTAGTTTCATATTTATTATATAAACGACTAATTTAGTCGTATATTCATTTTATTTGTGTTCATCATTAATCAATATAAACTAATAATTTAGTAGTTTTAGATTGATTTTATGTGTTCATTATTAATCAACATAAATTAATTAGTATGATTTTACAATTAAATTTAAAAAATGTCGTACAATGTGCATGCTCATCTAATATGAAAATGCAGAGTTTCATATGTTAATTACAATACTAAACAATATCAACCAAATAAATTATATTATATGAAATGTTAAAGTATTACAATATGAGTTTCTAACTTAAATTGTTTGACCTACAATTTACACATGAAATGATGTTTCATCACTTCAAAACATTATCATTGTGCTACCAAGGCATTACAGGTGAATTCACCAACTCTGAAGACTTGACCATAAGTCTTTATGTGTGTGTCTTATGTGGGATATTTAATCTAAGGATATCGCTAGATCGGTTCTCTTCTCTCTCTCTTTTTGCATTTGTCACTGTAGTGTTAATGCTCTTAGCCTCTTTCTTTAATTCCTGCTTCTTAGTATCAATACTCAGTTCATTTTTTGAAAACAAAAGAACATATAGTGTAGAGTGTAAGACATCAAATACAATGAATAGTAAATTATAAACTAAAGTAGTCTATAAAGAGTTTATACGACATATACCTCAACATCAGTAATGTCAAATGTATTTTCCCCATACAAGCAAGAAACTCGAACAAGTTTTCTTTAGTTTGGCGATAGTGGCCACTATAATGTGGCCAGATGACCTGTATAAGCAAAGCAAATAAAATGTCACCATATAAAGTAACACTTTAGTAACTTAGTATTCAACCTTTAGGGAAAGCTTAGGCACAATCATGCCAACTAAGTTACATGCTAAAAAGTTCAAGCTATAGGTAACTTGTGAAAACAAATAATATAAGATGTGATGTTTAATCCTTGTCATTTTATTCGCATCAACATTTCATTTTCTAAGGCATGAACTTGGTCAAGTATATAAACAACATGTGCTCAAATAACAATATGAAAGCAAACTTTTCGGATAGTCATGAAAATATTTTAACACAAAATTGTTACAAGGATTCTAATCAATATTGTGTAATACTAATTTCATATTCAAGCTTTGGCTGTTGTTTAAATTGACATGATACCAAGTATTTTCAATTTCATAGTTAAAAGACAAAACAAAATCATAAGAAACTTTCAAAATACAATCAAACAATAAAGCGAGGATATCATGGAATGGAAAATGCAATTATAATTTTTTTTTTACCAATCCACCGATGTCTTGTCTGGCATTCCTAAAATATTCGCTTGCCCAAAATAACCATGAGGTGAAATAATCACAGGATTAAAAGCCATAGCAATCCCTACTAGAAACATTTCCGAAGTTGATGGCTCATGTCCCTCGAGGACCTCTAACAGCAAATGAATCATATCCAATACGTGCTCTGCATTGTCTCCCCATCCCTTTTCCAATCACATTTCTTGTAACATGCCCACAACAGAGTCAAGTAACAATCAAACAAAGACATTGACATTTGTTTTTATTCTTTCTATCTATAGAATTTGAATCTGATTTGTTTC
The DNA here is from genome assembly GCA_000404065.3 of Pinus taeda. Taxonomy (NCBI): domain Eukaryota; kingdom Viridiplantae; phylum Streptophyta; class Pinopsida; order Pinales; family Pinaceae; genus Pinus; species Pinus taeda. Next base: position 22,092 of record APFE031219911.1, read on the forward strand.
GATAACATATTAATTCATATTTAAAGTTTTCTTGACATATGAGAAGGTACCAATCAAACATGGCATAATTTTTTTTTACCTCAATGAGGTCCTCAAACAAATTCTACAATATTTTTTTTGTGCTATGATATCTTGGGTATAAAAAAGAACATATCTATAAAAGAAAAATCCATATATTCCTTATGTTCAAAAACATGTATATGGCATATTCTTAGGCAACTTTTTAAGATGTTCCTCCACCTTTACCAAAGGGAACTGTAACTTGGTTAAACTTGGTATCCTTTCATTCAGCACCAATTTATACAAGATAAATGTCACATATTATTCTTTCCCATTTCTCAACATGCTTCATATGATAAATTAAAAGTCACATAAAACTAAGAGAAAACCCTTTTCTAACCAAAACAAACAAACAAACAAATAGTGCCTCTAATAAAACTTCATTCTAATATCAGTAGATGAAAAGGGAGTGGACCATTTTTGCTATTTGACTTTGCCTTTTTTTGTTATGAAAGTGCTTGAGCTTCAAGAACCAACAAATGTGAGGGAAGTTGTGAATGTGAAAAAAAATATGTTGAGCTTTATAGACTTCTTCAAAATGATGTCATTTTCGGATGTGGTAAATCTCATAATAAGAAATTGCCACATTGGATGTAGAGATTAAATATAAAAACTTGTGGACATAGAATTTATTCTAATAAATTGCATTACAGTGACAACCATGGGCCTCCACAGGTTACAGCTCCTTAGTATGTTAGTCTTGATGATGAAAGAGTGATGACAATGATAAATATGGGTGGTCCTAGTTTGTATGGTGGATATCTTCAAACCAAGGTCATCATCTTAATGAACCTAGGTTCTGACATGGTAAACCTGGATCTGGTCCTCACCCAGGATTTGTCAAGGATATTTTCACAAGAGTCTCACAGTTTATCCAGTAAATAAATATTTAAATTGTATATTGAAACAAATCGAAGCGAACTACTTAAAATCCTCTTAGTTGTGTTGAGGTCAAGTGGTTAAATCAAAGCACTTTCAGTGCACAAAATTCGGTTCAAAGCCACCCAAAGACATGTTACTTAATTAATATGGCCAACGAAGTTATCTACCCCATCCAAAAGTGGGTGGAATTCTTAACAACCTTAATGGCCCATGGTTGTAGTATGTCTCAACAAGCGAGGAAAGATGCAAGTACTGGATGAATTTAATGTGGCTAATGGAGTTATCTACCCCATCCAAAAGTGGGTGGAAGTCTTAGCAACCTTGATGGCCAATGGTTATGGAATATCTCAATAGATGAGGAATGATGCAATCTTGGATGATTTTAATGGAGGAGATACCCTTGGCCATGGCCTCTAAGAAAAGGTAGATCACAATTCATTAAGAAATTTCCATTTTCCAACTGCAAAAAAGAATATCACAAGATCCTGAATTGGATGGAAAAATACCTTTGCTATTGTAGCCATCAAGTCATGGATGGAATGTGTGTCCTCCTATGATTCAAAGAAAGATGCTTCTTCAGACTTTTATATGGCACTTGAATACACCTATGCAAAAGTACATTAAATCAACTTCAAATATCAAATAGAAATAAAGCAGAAATATCAACTATGGTGTTAATATCAATCCCAACAAAAAATTATTATTGGCTAAAAATGAATATGTTACACACACAATAGTGCCTGCTCCTTTTCTTGTAGAAAAAAGACAACCAATTGGATGAGTTGAAGGTCAAGCACTGATGTCCATGCCAAATTTGGGCAAGCCAACACACCCTCAAATTATTAATTCAATCAAAATGGGGAGGTCTAAGCCCTCATCCAAATGTTGAAACAATATGAAATGAAGGGTCTGAACAAAACCCCACCAATATCAAACACTGAAGAGCTCAGTTAATAATCTTAACATTACCTAGAACAAAAATTGTTTCACAACCTTTTAACCAGATTGAATCTCCGGCCAACCATGTTTGGCAACACCCATTTTCAAGAGCATATGCCTTATAAAATTTACAATGTCTGACTTCAAAAAACTACATTGCTAATTAAGTCAAGGTGTTGATATGCTTTGTGCCTCAAAAGAAAACACATGAACTAAAATAATTATTCTGAAAGGAAAAGCTCAAAAGTTCCAACCAAAATTTGGCACAGACCTTCGCATAAATTTGTAACAAATAATGGATATCCATGACATATCCGTCAAGTCTACAAAACCAGAGATAACACCACCTTTGCATGGCTGTGAAAGGCATTGGTGTCCACTGCACTAGAAAGAGTAACAAAACTTGTAGGCCTCTACTCATGCTGAAGTAGTGCAGTTGTCGTTCCATAATTATTGAGGCACCCCTTAATTGTTGTTGGCAGGTCCAAAGCATGTTGAGTGCCTTTGGTGAACATTTTCTTGTTCCTTGAAAAGCTATGTGATATCTCTGCTCCAACAACAGTCTTTTTTAGAGGACTAACAATGTACAAGTAAGATTCCTTCAAGGTATCACCCTTACCATTTCTGCAAAGCATGAGTCACTTTCAATATGACACCAAAAAGCTTTCTATGCAATGCTTCATAAAAAAGTTTGCAAATTTTACCAAAAAACCCACTAAAATTCACTATTTTAGTTTACAAGAATGGCAAGGACCAAATCTTACAAGTTCAAAGAAGAAACAAAATCAAGCTTTGAAATACCGAAGCCTTCATCATATTTCAATAAATTTCCTGATGCAATGTAGAAAGTGTTGGGCCATTAATATGCCATTATTATTATCACTTTTGAACACTTATCCCACACATTTCCACTACTCTTCATCATATCATTTGTTATAATTTATCATTTAAATCCATTTTATAAATGATTTATGATCTTATGGATGAATATTATTTAATCTCCTTAATTTCTAATAAATTGAATGATTATGAATAATTTTCATTCAAATGATAGTTTCATAATTAGTTGTAACATTATTTACCATTTTTAACCTCCAAGATAATTTCTAGATTGAAGATTTGACCATTAAATCTGCCAACTCAGAAATTCGGTGGAATAAGAAGTGACAGTTTTGCGGTTGAGATTCTGATCAAATGGAGAAGAATTTGGGAAATATGGAACATGGGTTTTATCCAAAACGGACCCAATTAACTTTAATACAAAACGGTTTGCCCAAATTCGGCTTGTATTGAGAGAAACGCAGGGTTCTTTGAGCACAATTTTCTGAGATTTGTTGTTGCGGCCGTCCTCCAAATCTCAGCTGCAAAGCCAAATTCGTCTTGCTTTTGTTGAGAGATGAATGGAAATATATCTTCTTGTTGATCAATTGGTTGGAAACAATCCAATTTTGTAATACAAATCATGTTGTACTTATCTTTATTGTAACTTCTCTATGATCTCTCTATTTAAATGAAAACAGAGATCAGAGATGGGGATGACTTCAAGATGACTTCAGGATGACTTTGGGGATGGAGAATTGAGGATTCAGGATTGAAGATTCAAGAATGATGATGGATTATTCATGATAGGATAGGGATTGTTGCATTGCCATTGTAATTCTCAAGCTTTTGCTGTTGTAATGATTTCACAATTTGATGATTAATATATGATTTGGGAGTTGCTGCTCATTCTTCTCATCTAAAGTAGCCCAGCAGCATCCGCTGGTGGCTAAGGGCCCAACCACTGGTGGATTGTGCTGCTCCTGTATATTATATCTTCAGTTCATGCATGGTTTGCTTATCAAGCTTTATTCAGTAATCTGGTATGTTTTGTTATTTTACATCACGGTTCTGTTATATTTGATTTATGTCCAACTGATCAATATCATTCTCTATGACAGGAATGTAGTATTGATTCATCTTGACTTGGTAACGCATTGCTGTTCTTTTAGTCATTGATATAAAGTTGCTGATCCTTATAGAATGTTATTGATGTTCAATTACAGCGTAACCGTGTTGTGACCTTCATAAATTGGTATTCGTGAATTCATATTAGAGATTATATTTCCTGGCGATTGTTGAATCTATTGGCGTTGTTGTTCCATTACAAAATACAGTCGTATTCTTTATAACTAAGACTGGTAATTGGATTACCATATCAGATTACTATTAAGGTGTGTCGTGTGTATTTATATTTGACTTTCTAGCATTGTTTCATACTCCATCATTAATCAATGCTGTTCTATTTCCTTGCGCTGTTCGATTTATTCTCAGAGTAAAGATTGCTATTAATTTGGCTTTGTTGTTGTTCATTTCCATTAATTAAAGTTTGTTGTTCAGATTCCTTTAATTCTAGTTTGTTGTTCCATTTACGGTTGTTCCATTTTAGACTTGTTGTTCTATTTTACTTTCTGTCGTTCCATTTACTTGTATTTGCTGCTTTGGTGTGAGAGAAGGTCTAAGGCTGTAGTGAGCCTCAGCAGTCACTGCCTAGCTCCCAGACCTATGGTCCATGCTCTAATTTCCTTTCCATTAGTTTCTAGAGGGATGGGTTATCGCTTCCGCACCCTTGACTGATAAGCTGCCTTGTGTGATTTTATCCTTTTGAAGTAATGGTTTAGAATTCATTTACTTTTGTATTTTAAGTAATATACTGCAAAACATTACTCTTGAGTAAATAGCTGCCTCAGACTGAGTACACTTTTGAAATAAAAAGTCGTCCCTGTGTTGATAATTAATGTGAAGGTAATTAGGATTTTAAAAGACACCTTTTTATCGCTCCACATTTTGGCACCGTTGCCGGGGAGAGTGTAGCCATTTCTAAAGAGTAGTGTGAATGTGATGAGTGCCTGCTAGGGAAGAGTTGGATCTTAAAAACGGAAGGTAAGAACTTGCGTACGGAGCATGTAAAAGCCTTGCTCCCCCGTGCGCTTTCCAGCAGGACTGTTAAAGAACCTAGGGTAGAAATAGATGTTTGAATTTTTGTGTGAATGATTAGGAAAAAGATAGAAAATTTTAAAAAATGAATCACATGATCTCACGCAAGTGGTGATGTAAGCACCACCCATTTCACTAACCGATTGACAAGAACATTTGAAGGAGCCTCGAAGAAACACATGAAGAACATCTTCTATTATCATAAGAAATGGCTCACGTTTCTACTTTTGAATTTCATATCAAAGGTCTAGGAGGAGTGACACAAATGCACATAATTCCCCCATCATTACCAATTTTTCATGGTTTAGCAAACGAAGATCCAGATACATTCTTATTTGAGTCCGAAATACTCTGTAGAGGATATGATTATTGTACTAATGATCAAAGATTGAAAGTGTTTCCTCTTACTCTAAAAGGAGCAGCTCTCCGATGGTTCATGAGCCTAGGTGGGAATTGCATCCAATCATGGGAGGACATGAAGAACATATTCTTGAAGAAGTACCAAGACTATTGCAAATCCAATGAAGATATTTTTGGTATGATACAAGGGGAAGATGAAAGTTTGGAGGACTATGTAGATCGATTTCAATACAACCTTCAAAAATCAAAATATAAGCATTTGGAGAAAGAGATCTTAAAAACACTCATTCTTAAAGGAATCAAAGATAAATTTTTAGAACTCTTAAATCTGATAGGAAAAGGTGATGTTTTTCAGTTATCATATGATGATATTTGTGAGTTGTGCATAATGTATTCAAGAGGAATCTCCAAGGCTGGTAAGAATTCTAGAGATGTTTGTTCTTTCTCTTCCAAATCTGCTACAAGAATAGGAGACATAAGAGCTGAAATCAATGTTTTATTTGAAAATTTTAAAGTTGATTTTATTAGCTCTCTAAATGAAAAATTGGATGTTTTGTAGGTTTATAAAAATGAAGAATTTGATGAAGTGTTTTGCCCTCATGACCGAAAGGAGCATCCCATAGATACTCACTCTTCCTTATCTACGATGGAAGTAGCATATCAAAGAGGTGAAAAAGCTGCAACAAAGTCAAAACCATGGAAATCATGGCCTACAAGTATGGTTCAAAACACTTCTTCTCCATTTTCTTACTTGCATAATCCATTATGGAATACTAATGTGTTAGGGCAGCCATGTCAATCTCAATATAACCACCAACAATTTTGTCTACAAGTTTGGCATGGTTCACCTTAAGATTGCATGACTAATCTCCCTCATCTTGTAGCACAAACACATTCTCCATATTCTCCACCAGCTCTTCCACAATATCTTGCTTGCCCATCAAAACCATTCACACAACCCAATCAACCATATCATCAAAATGCTCCATTCCTTACACATTTTCCTGCTCAACTAATTCCATACCCTCACCATAATAAACCAGTACAACATACTTACAATGTTGAACTGCCAAATTTACCCACCCTTCCCACCCATTCTATCTCACATGTGTTATTAAATAAAACTTACAATGAGATTTAGAATGATTCAAATGCAAAAATTGTAGAAGCTATGGAAGAAAATGAGGTTTCTTTTACTATGCATCAACAAGTTATTTTAAAAGCTCAAGAACTTCATGATATGATGGCTATGGGAAATCAAGAAAGTAATAGAGACTTATTTATTGAAGATTGGTTTCCCTCCATCATTTGTTTGCAACATCACTCCATACTTCAACAATTTTTGATACCATTTTTTCAAGGGAAGTTGGCTTCTCATACCCTAATATTCATTAAGATGCATTTTTCAAATTTGGGTATGTGCATACATTGAGCCTTATTTCGAAAATGAATCCACTGGAAGTACTCATATATGTAGTCATATTCATTTTTCAAATCAAAATAGATTAGTGTAGAAAATAAAATAAATAAGGGAATAAATAAATGCATTTTGTTTTTTATGTAAAACTAGTTGTTTTTTGTTGCAACATGTTATGCAAATCAACATTGGTGATGATTTTTTTAATTCATTTGTGTATGTAGATGATTTATAATAGAAATAAAAATTCTACAAACACTCATATTCATTTTTATCATCAATATGAAAAAATGCTTGAATATCATTTTTTTGGCTTGCAGGCTTGATGGAATTTCTGGAAAAAAAGTCGGGACAGTCATGTTTTGAGGGACCAAAAGTCAATATTTCTAAAATCTGTTTCTATCCTAAGTATCCCTTGATCTCTACTTTCTAACCCAATTTGAATCACTCAGTTTGGATTTGAAATGAAAAAGTTTGAACCGCAATATTGACAAGGTATCTAGCAGGGCAACTTAGGAACAGAGTTGGGACAATCAGTTTTTGGAAACCTAAATGAATGAATTTTTAAATCATATTTCTATGGTAGATTCCCCTATGAATCAAGCTTACAATGAAATTGGAATCACTCATTTTCAATATCATATGGGGACGTTATGATCGAAATACTGACTGTCTATCGTAAATCAGCATCCTTAAAACTCTGTTTTTCGGGCTATTCCTTACAGTATTTGACCTATCAATTATTATTTTCTTCAAAAAATGTTTCTATTGGAGATAAATAAATAAATCTAATTTCATTTCCAATTTGAATCATTCGAATCCGACATCAAACGAAAAATTTATGCTTGAAATATCAACTATTGGTCTAAGTTGGGTAATCGAAAATGACTCTGTTATGCAGGTTGTTCTAACTAAAATTGACATATCACATCATTGAACTTTTAAAACCTATTTCTATTGAAAATAAAACTTTGAATTAGCTCTCATTTGGCTTTGGAATTACTCAATTTCGACGAAAAACAAAGAAGTTGTGATTAAAACACTGTTGGTAGTATGGTCGACCACTGCTCTCCCGCATGTAACAAATACATTTTACTTTGTTATTTTCTCTGTGGATTTGTTATATAGAGTAACTACTTGTTGTTTTTTGCATAATTCTTGGATTAGGGGAGCCCGATCACCTGTCTTTCTCCATTATTTAATGCTTTATTGTAGGTAGACACTCGTTTTTTTGCAGGTCTTGGGAAAATAAATAAGGTCAATTTATGGACGAGTGACTTTTGAAAGAAATTTTATGAAAAAAAGGGAGTTTCATCCAACTCATTACCCAACGGATTCATAATAGAACAAATGAAGAATTGATTTCCATTTGAAGATTCATGTCATGTCTTTGCTGCCAAAACATTTTTCAAAGAGATCATTTTTTTTACATAATATCATAGCTGTTGTAACTTATTTTATTTATTTACATACTATATTTTGTTGTTTATTTTCTAATTTCTCTTATATTTTGTGTTTCAGGTGTTGCTTCATTCAAAGTGTAACTCATCCGCATCATCAATGCAGTGAACAGCTAATTCATTCTTTGCGTGCTTGTATTTTATGATTGTGCATTTTGCTGTTCCTTTTCTGAAGGGACAACATTTGTGTGCATTTTTGTCGTTCTTACTGTTCCTTTTTCAAAGGGACATCATTTTCGTTTTGCTATTCATTTTCCAAAGGAATAGAACTTTTTGGGTCAGCCGTTCATTTTTCTATTCCTTTTTCACGGTTCATTTTGTTGTTCCTTTTCGAAATGGAACAGCTGCTGTACCTTTTCGGAATGGAGCAACACTTCTGCACTTTTACGTTTTGCTGTTCCTTTTCAAAATGGAACAACACTTCTACACTTTCACGTTTTGCTGTTCCTTTTCGAAATGGAACAACACTTCTGCACTTTCACGTTTTGTTCTTCCTTTCTGAATGGAACAACACTTTTGCACTTTCACGTTTTGTTGTTCCTTTCTGAATGGAACAACACTTCTGCACTTTCACATTTTGTTGTTCCTTTCCGAATGGAACAACACTTCTGCATTTTCACATTTTGCTATTCCTTTTCAAAATGGAATAGCTGTTGTTCCTTTTCGAATGGAACAACACTTCTGCATTTTCACATTTTGCTGTTCCTTTTCGAAATGGAACAGCTATTGTTCATTTTCGAATGGAACAATACTTCTGCACTTTCACGTTTTGTTGTTCCATTTCAAAATGAAATAGCACTTCTCCGCTTTTCATTTTTGCTGTTCATTTTCCAAATGAAGGACACTTTTCATTTTTGTTGTTCCTTTTCCAAAGAAACGACATTTACGTTTTTACACTTTTTTTTTTGTGTATTTCTGCTTTTTGGTGTGCATTTCCATTGTTGTTCCCTACAAAGAACAACATTTTTTTATAGTGTTTTTGCTGTTCCTTCAAATGAGCAACACTTTGGGAGTATTTTTAAGAGAAACCCTTTCTTCCTTTTGTGGGATTATTCCTAGTTCATCTCAACCACATTTTCCTGATTCTCTTTCATGGCATTAAGTACACTACTTTTATGAAGACTAGAATTATGGATTCTATTGAAGGGAGTTAGTATCATTCACGTTATGATTTTTTTAACAGGACAACTCATTGATGATAGATTTTTTTTTCAAAAGGGATGCAATTATTTATATATTACTTTACTGCATTGTTTTCTTTTGTACATGATCCTGATTGATCATCTTAATACCATGCTGGTTCCATCCTACATGGTTATAATCTTCTTTGTCTGTAATAAATGAGATTACGGGTATATTTTTTTTCTATTGACATGTTCAACTTCTTCCACCATCCCTGCTCTTAAGGAGTCTTGAGCCTCCCTCTTTTTATCATAAAAATGTGTAATAACAAAAGAATTTTGTTCACAGATGGAGGATAGGAGGTCTCATTACGAGCCAGCCTACCATGTTCATAAGGCTGTAACAAAGTGACATTCCCATTATGGCCACCACATCAGGGTTATGATCCATTGGATAGCCAAATTATCCTTGGAACAGGAGGTCTCATCACGAGCCAGCCTGATCACTTTTGC